>CAJNOQ010000665.1:0-43885 GCA_905250885.1 Didymodactylos carnosus
CACTAAAAAGTATTTTTCCATCAATTCAAAAAGAGTTAGATTCATCTCGTTTAAACAAGGACATAGTCTACAAAATACCGTGTAAAGATTGTGATTAAATCTATTTTGGTGAAAAGGCGAGAGAAAAAAGAATAAGGCTGAGAGAGCACTAATATGCAATTAAAAGAAATGAGTCAAAGTTTCACCCAGCTCAACACTCTTTTCATCATTCACATACAACTAATCTCGATCAAACAGAGACTGTAGCTTTTCAATCAAACTGGCGTAGGCAGATGGTAAAAGGAAGTTTATATAGTCTGGAAAGTTATGGAAAGGCATACATTACGAGTGTTTGGATAAAAATGATAAGGTACGACGGTAACGCTTCTAAAACAACATGAGAAAAGGAAAACAAAGGAAAAAAGTCACATATATATATTGTGAAAGCTTGCATTTATCTATGTTATATTTATTTGTTAAATAAATTAAGCAAACATGATATTTTGTGCAGTTCTGTACTATTTTTACTTAGAACTTCATAAAGTTTTTGTTAAATAATCTTGATTAAACATCACACAAGAAACAAATGCCGTTCATGGTGCACTGAAACTGACGAAATAATACAAAGTATCAATAAACGAATACTTAGATGCCATTACACATCGCTTCTACGTCAGGTTTCTTCTCGGTATATCATTTTCGTTTGAATAACAAAAATAAGCTGTTTTATTTATTTATATTAAAAAGCTTTTTTAAACTTAACAACAACAACAACAAAACAACTTTTATTTCATTTTTTCTTCGCGGCAGATATCGATACAAACATACACACACGACAAAAAGATGATTGAATACAAATTCTGAATTTGTGCGCGTGTTTGACTAAATCGTTTAAGCTTCTTCGTCTGCTTCGTTTTCTTCTTGATTGATATTGAAATAACGTAATTCATAGGCATCTTTTGAGTTCGCAATAACACGAAGCCAATCACGTAATTCATGTTTTTTCAAAAACTTTTTTGTCAAATATTTCATGTATCTAAATATATAAAGATTTTTTGACTATGGTGACAAAATAAATGATATTATATCTCTATCCACGCTAAAACATATTTGTTTAAAATAAATATTTATCTAGCAGGAAACCGATCCATCTCTTATCTCGGCATTTAACTTCACTAACAAAACAGTAAAGACATCAAGGGAGAACAATTACATCCTTGGAAGAGATGAAAAAGATTGACAGACTAAGCATCATTGACAAGCTCAAAAGTATTAAAAAGAGTTGTCAGAAAAACAACATAAATTTATTACCTTTTTGATAATGGAATTTCAGATGTAACAGATACTTTTGATTTTGCTTTTTCAATCGTAATTAAACCTTGTAAATTTGACGTTTTACCATTAATTTTCATTTTTTCTTGCAAAAAGCGTTCCTAAATAAGTAACAAAAAAAACCTCTTACTAGACTAATGCAATAATTATATAAAAAAAAACGTTGATACTTACAAAAGCATTCATATCAAAGATGCCATCTTCTACCGGATGCGTACAATCAATATGATATTTGATTGCTTTACTTTTCTTTTTACTACCACCTTTTTGTTGTGTTGTCTTTTTCGTCACCTTTGTTGATGTTTTGGCTAATTGTGATGTTTTTCCTTTCGACGAAGACGATTTGGATGATGGTGCTTTCTTTTGCTACCAAATGAAGAATATAGAACAAGATAACAAAACAATAGTTAAGAACTATATTGAACATACTTCACTTTTTGGTGCTGGTGTTGTTGTTGTGACAGGCACTGCTGGACTCGTCGTCGACCCAGTAGCTACTTTTTTCGACGTTGCTGCAGCAGCCTTCTTTTGTGCCGGTGGTGTTTTTTTAACGTCTGTCATATCGAATTTTATATAGTTTTTTACAACTACTTTTTCTAAAACAAAGTAAACTTTAACAATTAGGAATCAGTTTTTCGAATAGCGCTAAAAATACAGCACATAAAAAGATAACAAGGGCAACACATATCCTTCAAGCAAATCATTATTCTAAAATTCCAGAACCTTTTGCACAATTTTTGTCGAAAGGAATGTTGAAGGGAATTATTTGTCTATCGCGTAACAATAGAAGTCTGTTTCTACAGGTTCTCCGTTAATAGAACATCAACCGAGGCAGATTCGAAGCTTGGTGATACTTGAATCTTAAATGGAAATATAGAATAATGAAGCCGAGAGCGCACAGTAGCAAAATATGTCGATAAACAATTCAGGAAAGAAAAACATCGCGAAGCTCTAAGCGTTCTTCTTTGTGAGGATATTAAAAAAAAATGCTGAGTAGTTTCGCTTAGATCTCAAGCAAAAAAAAGGAATGTACTGTTTGAGAGAAAAACGCATCAAGATTAGGAATACGAAATTTAGAATGATGACAATGTAAAGAAAAGTAGCGGGTACACTGAAATAAATGCAATAAAAAAAACAGAAAGACTGGTATTATACTAAATTTTAGAGAAATCATAACTCTCAAATATTTGAGACGGAGAAAAGATTCGGAAGAGATCGTTGAGGAACACGATAGTCAAATCAATGGGAAAAATTACCCGAGCGGCAAATTTGTTAACGGAAACGAAATCGGATAGAAAAAAAGAACTGTCATGCAGGGCACAGGAATATTCGAGCTTATGAAGAATACAAAAAATATAAATTCGACTCCGAATTTTACGAGTTAATCCGAAGACAGGACTCAATGCTCTCAGCTTTCGTCGACAAGTAAGAGCAATTTCTCTGTCATTCCCACTTTACTTCAAACTGTCCGAAATAAGACCACTAAGACAGCGAATGGAAGAAACAACTTCGATGGAATCACCGTTTAAGTAAGATTGATTGTATACCAACAGAAAAGTCTTAAAAGAAAAAGGAGAAATACAGGTTCTGTCGGTCATCATTCTATAATTGTTATTTTTCTAGTAAGAGAATAGATCCAAATGGAAGAAATAGCACCATTGAGAGCATTCAAGACTCAACACAACACTGTAAATTTGAAAAAAGGAAAGTCCATACTTACTTTTCTCGGAATCACATATAAAAGTTTGTTCTATCATTGAGTCAGGTCCATGAAGTATGTAAGTACAGGCTCTTAAACGAGGACGCTGCCCCGGCTGTAAAATTATGCAGTAAAGTGCGTGAAAAATCAGACAGCTGACTGACAGCTTCCGCGGTGAAAAGTCCGTGATTATATACTTCACGGACTTGCCTCAATGATGGAACGAACTTTTGTATATGATTCACAGGAAATTAGGTGAAAAAATCATCGACGTTTCTTTTTTCAAATTTAGTGGCATGAAGAGTAAAGCCGCGTAATGATACTATGCCTTTTAGAAATAAAATTGCATCCATTTTATGCATTCTTCTACCATTAGAATTACTAATCGAGTCACACTGCATTCAAAGGGAAAATATCATGCATAAAAATGAAGAGGTTTTCTGTGATTTTATTTATATTCTCATTACTCTGAAGTAATTTCAATCTCAGGCGCGTATACAGATGCCGCTAGCTATCAGTAAGATATATCTCTACTACCATTCATTACGCCGACGGTTATTGAATAATATAACTTTTGATTGGAAAAATAATCCATACCTGCGGTCTTTTGATATGGCAATGAATGGCCTGCGATAGTTGTAACTTTAGAAAGATTGAATCGTAGGTTATTGGTCAGTGAAACAAGTAGGTACGTTTATTTTTCAAAAACGGCGAAAACAACAATACAAACAAAACTGTAATTGTATAAAAAATAAATACCATTTCCACTAATGAATGATTCGTTAAATAACTGTTATTCAATTTAATTTAGTATCCGGAAAACTATCTGATTTTAGTCGAAAAAATACAATAATTTGTCTTTTTTTAATCGAATCATTATAAATGTAATAATACAGAAACATTTTCAGTTAATCTTGTTATCAAATGTGTACGATAGCGATATCTAACGTTCATTACACATCATTATAGTTAACTTTATAACTAGAGGTCTGCATAGACACAGTTATCCTGTGCGTAGTTTTCAAAAATCCAGATCCGTCGAAGAGGGCGATTGCCTGTTCGCGATAGTCTATGGTTTTTTCGAACCTGTTCGTGCCCGTGCAGATGTCTACTTATAACTCTGACTTTATCTTAAAGATATGCATGTGCGTTTAAATATTTTAAAAAATATGTGAAGACAATTTTGCAATGTAAAAAACTAGTATATAAGATAAGACTAATTTCTGTCCTAGTTCTTGAAATTGTATTTTTTCACGCTAATGATAATTGTTTTGTTGTAGCCAAATTTGTTGTGCGTAAATAAGATGTATCGATATCCCATGAATGGGGCATATCAACCTCAGCATAATATTGATAAAATCTTGGTGAGATTATTTTATGATAATCAATAAGTGTTTGTTCTTGTATAGGTGTTTCTAACGCTATTGGGCGCATAAGACGTAATTGATTGACAACATAATCAGGTGGAGACTGCCAGATTTTCATTAAATAACATCCTACTAAAACGGCAGCTGCGCCTTTGCCACGAATACATTCAACAACAATACCCTAGAAAAAAAGTTAAACAAAAAAAATGGAAAACTTGTTGAACTCTGTCCAACCTCATTTCGTTGTTTAGCCACGTCCATTCTGTTAACAAACTGTTGAATTTGCTCAGTTGTTGGTGCACCACCATCAGGCACATCCATGTGAAGAACATGAAGTTCACCACGAGACTGATGTGGTGGAACGTGTGCTTGATTGTCAGATACGCTTATTATTGTTTGAATTTTGTGTTCTAACAGATACTTTATATGACTAGCATGATAAGGGTGAGCACTTATGGCTAATAAATTATCAATCACCCACTGAAAGTAAGGCGGCATTGGTGTAGATGGAATCAGGTTTTGCATTCTATTCTATTGTTTCTATTAAGTAAAAGACAAACTCTGTATTATAATTATAATTCATCTTCGCAACAAAGAAACCTATTCGATCACTACTTTAGATTAATCTGGTTTTCACACAATATTTTGCTTTTAAAAGTTATATCTCGCTTTTATGTTTAGATATCGCAATTCGTAACTAGAAGAAGTCAACAGGATAGAAATACGCTCTTGTCGAAAAAAGGCGATCAATTTTCAAAAAAACTTGTTATACAATGTATAAATTCTGATGTTTTCAAAATTAAAAGGCCAATGTCTAAAAACACTATAAAGAATTCAGTTGTAAATTTCAATAATTTGCAGCACATATAGAAGGTGAATTTTCATGCTTTGTGAACAATTCAAACTTTGCCTAGTTACACCTTTAATAAATTCCATCTTCCTTTTTATTATAAGTTTTATATGCACATTATACTTTACTACTTAATAATATTTTCACTAATGTTGAAGAAAGAAAGAAGAAATTATGAAATATGGAAATATTCATTAATACTGAAGATTTTTCGAGTTAAAGTAATCTGTTTCTGATCTCGCCTGATTGGAAATTCAACATTGAAAAAGGTTCGATGATCAATTATGATTTGTCTCACAAATACTTTTTTAGCAAACAGTTTTTCTCATAATTCTGTCTTCGGTTTCAACAATAAATTTTGTGTATTTTTTACGTTTTATTTATCTATCATAATCTTTCTATCTATAAAAAGAATAAAAATAGAATAGTAGAAAATATTAGAACACGAAATCACAGACGTATATAAACACTAATCAAATACAATGATAAAATATGCCAAAACTTCACACAGATGATAACGATTTTTATCAAAACAAAATGAGAAACAAACAAAAGAGAAAATATTCGAAAAATAGAATGAAGTTACAAACTGTCTCTTTGAGAAATACAATACGAATTCTAAAGCTGTTTGCTTAGTGCAAATACTGATAGAGGTTTTTAAATAACAAAAGATTGAAATTATTCTCAGAAAAAATTGAAAACATCGATAAGAAAAAACTAGGATACAAAAATAAATTAAACAAAAGAAAAAATGTCAATAAGATGAGGTTTCATCTTTGTTTTTGTTATTGTCTATAAATAAAATAGTTTGTCTGCTAATGTCGGATGAAAATCTTGGTGTAATGATTGGCCAACCAAAAATGCTAGTTTATGTGCATATTGACAAACAGCTGGAACACGAATTGTACCCTGAAAATGTATAGATTATTTAGAATTGAAATAATTCAAGAGGCTAAAATAGGCTTCTCAAATCTAATTTAATATCCAGCGCCGTGGCGAAGAAAACAAGCCGGTATAGTGTAAGTTTTTTGGGTATACGATAAGAACTTTGGGAAAACGTATTTTCTCTCTGCTGCTTGCTGCTATATTCTTTTGGACAGACTTTGCTCACAAAAAATCGGAAGAAAGCCTTTTGATTGGAAGAATCGAGTAAAATTCAAAAGCACGGGCGGTGTAAGGTACGCGCAATTCAAAACTTAAGCAAATTTTTTTTCTTCGATATTTATACATGGTTCGATGTAGCTTCTCGAGCTGAATCTGAATATGTGTGTTACAAGATTTAAAATCAAGTTTTTCTAAATTTGCTATTTCTCGAAAACGAATGGAGAACTCGAACACCTTATCTTACAGAAGCTTGGACATTTTGTTTTCATATTCTCCGTCGAAAACTGCATTAGAAAAATATGTTTTTAAAGTTTCGTAAATATAGGATGGCTGAAAAAAATTTCGCTTTATCGCAGATAGTCAGAATCCGCTCATGTCGGTACAAAAATCATCAAGTCTGTTAAGACAGGAGATGAATCAGAAATTTTACCACCATTACTCTCGTCCTCAATGTGTGTAAAAAGTTACGTCCCCTTTTCCTTTGATTATTTTTTTCGTTGAGATACACGTATTTCTTTGACGATATCTTCAATCGGGCAAGTCATTCTCGGATAAAATTTACAGTTTAGAAATAAATGTTTTTGTTCAAGGTCAAACATGTCTTAGCTTTCATGTATTTTCTCGCTATTTTGAATGCCTCATTGTGAATATGAAATGTTTTATGATACACTTTTTTTATTGTTTTCGGTGAAGTCGTTCTATCTTTCTGTACTCTTCTATCTTCTTTCACTCTTTCTGTGGATATATATAGAGATGCAAACCAGAGCCCTGCAGGTTGATCCTAACCTAACCTAACCTAACCTAACCTAACCTATAGGTTAGGTTAGGATTAGGTTGCAAAAGCTATAGATTAGGTTAGGATTAGGTTGCAAAAGTTATAGGCTAGGTTAGGTTATAGGTTGTTCTATTTTTTTTTTCAATGGTTAGGTTAGGATTAGGTTGTGAAATTTTTTATAGGTTAGGTTATAGGTTGCCAAATATTGGCAACCTGCAGGGCTCTGATGCAAACGTTCATTCGAGGCATGCTTATACTGAGATTGTAGTTTGTTATTTTATGGAATTAAATATATTAAAATAATATCATTATTGTTTTAACAACCACTGAAGAAGGATTAAGTTAGGCAAATACCGTAAGTACAAAACCTAACACTTGTTCATAAGCAAGTACTACTGTCGAGTATTGTTTTGAATTAAGTTCTAAGTTGTTCTTGCTTTCTTCGTCTTACAATGCCATATACATCTAAAAGCAAGAGTCAGACGCGTTTAGCACGCACGAAAAGACGATCTAGTGAAGAATTTTGATGCTCCACCGTCCGATGATGAAATTTTGGCAAATTTGACTAATTTTGACGAAGATCAGGCATATGATTTCAAGGGCAAAATTCAAATTAGTGATATCAGTGATTTATTCCAGTTATGCAAGACACAGTCAACAACAAGATCTGCCAAAGATCCTGTAAATGTCACCATTAGATTCAGCACCGGATTTTACCTGTTTCGGATTAGTTTGACTAATTTTATTTCTAAACTGTAGATTTTGTCCGAGAATGACTTGCCCGATTGAAGATATCGTCAAAGAAATACGTGTATCCCAACGAAAAAAATAATCAAAGGAAAAGGGGACGTAACTTTTTACACACATTGAGGACGAGAGTAATGGTGGTAAAATTTCTGATTCATCTCCTGTCTTAACAGACTTGATGATTTTTGTACCGACATGAGCGGATTCTGACTATCTGCGATAAAGCGAAATTTTTTTCAGCCATCCTATATTTACGAAACTTTAAAAACATATTTTTCTAATGCAGTTTTCGACGGAGAATATGAAAACAAAATGTCCAAGCTTCTGTAAGATAAGGTGTTCGAGTTCTCCATTCGTTTTCGAGAAATAGCAAATTTAGAAAAACTTGATTTTAAATCTTGTAACACACATATTCAGATTCAGCTCGAGAAGCTACATCGAACCATGTATAAATATCGAAGAAAAAAAATTTGCTTAAGTTTTGAATTGCGCACACCTTACATCATTGACACGAGTCTGCTTCTATAGTGTACAAGAAAATTAGAACATACCGGCCAATTATAATATAAATGGCATAATTTGAATGTTAATCGTTGCATGTGATCTACTTTCAAGTTTGTTCGATCCCAAATAACATTATAATGTGTCGGTGCCACTGTTCCTTGTCTTGCACATTGTGATATCAAATAAAAATCGTACCAATCTGAATTTGTTACTGTATGATCGATGATGGTTCCAGGCGGCGGATTTATTATATTTCGACCATTTCTGGCAAAAACTATAATAGTCAAACAGATATTCAATGAGCAATAGTTCACAATAAAGGGCATCTAACGTACATCGCGCATTTCCACGTTTTTTAATAATAACGACCGCCAATTTTGGTCTAAACGAAAGAAACAAAGTAGAAAATACAAAAACAAGAACAATAGGCTGCTTACTCATAACCAGGCATAATTTTCGGAAAAGTACTGACAATTTGTGGTAGTTCGTGCTCGGCCACCACAGCTAATTGACCGTCGCTAACACCATCACGGTAAAGAACAATTTTCTCTGGCAATGCATTATTAACACGATGAAATTCTGATAATGAATCTGAAAAAGTAGAGAATATTTCAAATAAGAATATAGATTATAATTCGCACTCTTTTTCTTCACGCACCACGAATACATCGTGCTAGACCATCCATCAATTCTTGCGTTGTTCGTTGATAGATAATTTGTGAATAATATCTTGTACACGATGGATTCACGCTGGCAACGAACGCCCCGACTGAGACATCTTTATGTCTCGAATCATGATATGAGTCAATGCCAATTATCATTAATGTTTTTGACGGAATATTAACGCCCCATATTTCGCCACCTAACTTGGCATTTAGTTGAATTCCAATTTTCGTTGCAACTGACATTAATTGACCTCGTTTTGACAATGTTTTTGATAAAACCATCTAGATGGAAAAAAGAGAATATCATTCGATGAAGAAAATCTTTCGTCTTCGTACCTGAGATGGGACTGGATTGTCCAAACAAAGATATTTTTTTATTGCATCATATCGATCTTTTCGATCATTTGGTAATATACACAAAACTAAATCGGTATTCTTTTTCACTTTGGCTGTTAATGCATCGAGATATGTTTCGGACCTATCATTTGGTAATTGGACACTAAAAGTAGAGCATAATTATGAAGCTATATCATTGTTATCATGATAAAATCTAAAAAAATTGCGTTCTACAGAAAATGAAAAGTTATTGAAAAAAATCCTAATCATTACACGCTAATCCTACGAGAAAGCTGTAGAGGAAGCTTTGAAAAGGTAAAAAGTTTTTCATGAATCAGAAGTGAAAACTTACGTATCAGGAGATTCGACATTCATGCCCATTGGTTGACATACGTGACGCAATGAATAGATGAACTCTGTCACTATCGCTAGAACATAAACATTTTCAATAATATATGGTTTAGACGTTGAATTATGTAAAGAGTTTACCTTGTTCTTTCAATGGATAAACGAGGATCCAGTTATTTAGATTTTTTGCATTAATATGTTTCATCGCCCGTCTAAAATAACCAAACAAAATAAAATAAAGAAATTCAGTTGATTTTTTGCTCAATTTACCCTTCTCGAGACCAATCAGCTTCTTCTGATTTATATTGAATAGCACGCTATGAACAAATACATAATGAATGTAAAATATAGAAGTTACTTAATTTAAAATACTTACATCATTATACAAAATTTGCTCATTATCAAGAATACGAGCTTCAAACTCAACTAAATTATCGCACAAATTGATATTCCATTTCTCCAATTCTTTTTGTGCTTCTTTATTACTGAAAAAATAACATCAGATCGTATCATGAAGAGCAATGCTGCTGATGAACAACGTCATCTTACTCATAAATATCATGAATAAACTCATTTAATCGAGCATAACGTATCATTGGGTCAACATGAGTATGTTGAGCCATTTCTCTCATAAACCTATAAAATAAAACATCACGACTTTCATGTTGACTCAATATGGAAAAAGTTGCACTTACACAAAATCAGATCGCATTGTATCAGAAATACCTATGAAAAAAAAGATTAAATTAATCCGCTAACAAACTAATTAGATCACACAATAATCAGTCAGTGGTTTTTTAATCAACTTTAGCATTCATCCGATTGTATTAGAAAGAAGAAGACGTAGTCTGTTATAGGTGCAAAATACAAATTTATAAAATAACTTACTAAACACAATGAAGTGAGAACAGTCAAAAGTAAACTAATAAAAGCTAAAATAATAATAATAATAGAAAAAAATTTACCAGTAACACAACACAATTCTGGAATCAACATTATCGGTCCGGTTATTCCAGCACGACGATCTCTTTTTGATGGCTTACTAAGCAATAACGGTTGTGCTTCATCGGATATTTGTAAGCGATAACGCTTGAAGAAAAAAAATTTTTCAGAAATAAAGTGAGATGCGAAGGAAACAACAATCTGCTAGTTACTTCGTTATAGTATTGTACTAACGATTGTTCTCTACCGTCACGTTTTTTAAATGCGAATTTTGGATCTTTATCCCATGCAATTTCATCCAATTTATACGTTTTGCTATTGTATCTAGAAAAAGAAAGGTAAGGCTAGAGTATATTTTCATTCTTTGCATCATAAAGTACACGACAAATTTACGTTGTTAAAACAATTTGTCCAACTAATTCTTTTGTTGCAATATCTTGTGCTCTTTTTATATCATTAGTCTGATTAAAAATATCTTGAAGACGTTGATAGATTGTTGTTTTATTTATGACCTAGTAAGATAAAACAACAAGTTGATGAACGATAAATTTCAAAGCATTCAAAAATAATAGGATACCTTATGTGAAAGGTCGACGTTGATCATCAATGAACCTTTTATAAAAAAAGTACAAATTTCTAACGTGATATGAAAAATATTTTTATGAAACATACCTTCATACACGTTAACATTTGTCATAAAACCAGGAAATAATGTTAAACGATATCGTTCCAGTTCAATTTTTCGATCAAATTGATAATAGTTTCGTCCGATCATTTTCATACCTGATATTTGCAATAATCTAAATAAGAATCACGTGCAGAACTACATTTTTATGAATTTTTCGTAATATCACTTCATTACTCCTACTTTCGAACGATTAAATTCGCCAAATGAAAGAAATTTGGTGATTCGGGTGAACTTTTTGCCGTTTTTCTTAGTATAATATCAATATTTTCGTTCGTCACTGGATGTCGACTATGAAACAATTTTTCCTAAAAAAAGAACAATAATTTCAGCACCTATGTTTTGTAAGATGAGCATGTCAGTAACATATGTATCGAGTAGCTTGAAAGAGTAGAACTCAGCTAGTAAAGGACTCGAAAATGCATACTCCAAAGGCGGTGGAACCGTAGGGATGGCATGCGACGTTCCCACGTATTTCTAATATATATCTTTCGTATGTTTGACTCCTTTTTCTCTATTTATTACAAACGTATATTTAATGGACTATAGAGAAACGAGGATTTTATATCGATTCGTTCCTAATTACTCACACTCACTGTTGATGCCAAGGCATGAAATTAGATAAAAGTAGAAAATTCTATGTGAAAATATCGGAAAATTTTTCTCAATATATACTTTCAGTCCTCTCATAAAAGAACCGTTCCCGTAGCTTCTAACTTCCTCTTTCGTCTTGAGAATATCGCGCCTCAACTCAACTTTCTTATCATCTTTAGCGACACGAATCACTAAAAAAATTCGCGACCAGATTGCGTAACGCGTTTGCTATAAGACTCGTGAAATAAGAGACGATTTTCCACGATCGCGGTTAAGTCGCGCTCATACGAAAAACACTCGCGACTTTCGAATATTTCACCGCGATCACTGCTTTTTCGCGAATAATAAATGGATCACTATATTCTTACCGAATCGCAAACTCGCAACGCGACTAAGCAAGACTTATGATGCGGTCACTTTTCTCATCTCCACGCTTATCCCTTTGTTTTTCTCATAATTAAAATATCCAGTCAAGCTAAGGTCAAGGCTAACAGTTGCCGGCTTGACTATACGATGAATGCTTTCTGAGATACAAGAAAACTTTGAAACATTTTCGAAGATCAATAGGAATTATATAGTTCGAATCAGTACACAATAAAACGGTGACTGGAACTACCACGAGAGCCCCGCCGTGATTTTGTTTAATATCGCTGCTGTGAAAGAAAAGCGTGATCGTGGCACGATTTACTAAAATAATTGTCTTGACGCGAATTGCTATAGCGAGTCAGAGCGGGACTTCGGAATCGCTATAAGAAAAAATTATCGCGTCGGATCACAAATTCTAATTTTTTTGGTCGCGGTCACACTGCGCCAATAGCGAATTTTTAGCAATCGTGAAGTGAGAATCGTGTATGTGCGTGAATGAAGCAAGAAAGTCGACTTGGGGCGAATATTTGACCTCCGAGAAAATTTTCGAAATCTCGAAATGAACCAGAGTCACCGAATACGGACTTACATCTCCAAGATCATCAAACGAATACATTGTTGTACCATCGAATGCCACGTCTTTTATACACTCTCTATGTTGAACTAGGCACAAGGAAAAAGCATCTATAAACAATCTAAATAATTTACAATATTTAAAATTTACTGATCAATTCACGACGCATCTTTCGTTGTTCAATAATATCTGGTTTGAAACCAATATGATACTGAAATAGTTCCCACGTTGGTGCTGATAGAATTTTGATATAATTAGCTATCAGTGGAATTACATCACCAGAAGTACCTTAGAGAACAAGAAAAAATAATTATGAACCAAATAAATAAGGTGTTTAATTCGTACCCCGTTTATCTATGCAACTTTCAGGACGTGTACGCGGCAAGTCTGACCATGGAATACTTCTTGATGAACTTCGTCCGAGTGAATGGACTGACATTTGAGCAAATTCACCAATCAAATGTTCAACACCTAACAAAACGGAGAATTTCAATAAAAAATAACTAAGATTTGAGCGTATGATTTACCTTTCCCACGTGGCGCCGATTGCATAATAGTAGGCGCTCCACCACGACGAAATTTTTCTGGATTTGCTGCATCACTCTAAAAATGGCAAAGAAAAGTTGTGTGGTATCGCTTCTAAAGCAAAAACAATTTGTTACTTCTGTTATTGTTTCACTTGGTATTAATGATGGCGACGTTGAATGAACATAACCAGTTCCAGAAATTAATGTTTGAGAACTGAGCGCCGCAGTTGATTGTATAGCTCCAGCAATATCGCCTGGTCGACCAATTTCATCATCTAAATAAGAAAAAACACCACAATATGTAATTCTGGTGTTCTTCATAAGCAACTACTAATACTTTTTTCTGGTATAGCTGTCATTCGACCACGTCCACGAGCTCGACCACGATCTTGTTGTGTACTCATTACAGACCGTATGAATTTGGTGTTTTTTCTTCAACTAAATAATATATAGCAATAGAATGATTTTCATTAAAACCAAATATACGAAAGGACGTTAAGATAGCAAGCGAACACTGTTTTTAATAAATGCTATAATGAAATATAATCTTTCACATTATCAGTAATACTGGTAAGAGATCTATGAATTTCTTGGCAGGATCTTACTAGCGTTTTACTTAAGTTTTGTAGGATCCTAAAAAAATCCTATAGAATCCCAATGAAATCAGAGATGGTGGTGTCACTAATCAATATAACCTTCATATCAATAAAAGAATCAAGCTCTGAGTAGCAATAAAAAGGAAAAAAAATGTTACTATTATTGTTTCAGCACGCCTATCTATTGCCAAATTTTCTTATTTTCTAGTTTTTATGAGACAAGTCACGTAGAACATTTGGCAATAGGTGTAGCGACCAGAAAGAAGCTCATATCTATCAGACTCCAAAACACGCCCAAAGCGTTAACATAGTTAAACGTTATCATATACTAATCTAATTTTTGGAGAAAAGCTCAGTTTCGGCTTCGCGAAAACTTGAACAGTATCAGCAATCGCTCACAAAATTCATCAGACAATTTACATAATTAGAACATCAAGAAGTCAAAAAGTTTAACCAAAATTACAATAGAAATATTGTTGAATAGTTTATACCTTTTCGAAATTGTTTCCCATTAAAGGACAGACAGAAAGAAGAAAAAAATTATTTGAACAAGATCTGAGTAAAAATAAAGATTCAAAAAGTCTTGGTTAAACGGAAGATTAATAAAAAAAATCAAGCGTCAAACCTGTTTACAATTTGCTGAGAGTTCTACACTGGTTTTTTTACTGTTTACTAAGCACAAAGAACTGTAGTAAATACGAATATATATATATATACGCAAAATTACTAGCCAGAATCTAATTAAGAAAAAGTAAAATATGTAGTTTACATCTTAGACCAAAAGCGCGCGCACTTTAATGTCTCTTTTCAGAGACTACTGATAGGAGACATGGAATTGCGATACATTTTCTATGATTTTTCTAATCAGATAAAAACCTAAAATGTGTCTTCTGTTCAACTGGTTAAAGAAAATACTAGCACTCATGAATCATCAACAATCTCATCGCATACGGATTTTAACATTACAAGTCATTAAATTTTCAATTTAAAGATGTCAATGGTATAAAAACAAGCCAGCCAGATACGAGTGTGGAACCAAATAGTGTAGTATTTCAAACAGTAATCCTAGTAATATTTGAGTGTTTTAAAAAGATACTCCTCCATACATATTTGATTGTTCGTAAAATCACTGCCAAAAATAAACCAAAAGGGACAAAGAGTTTGTATAGGTGAAAAAGTCTTTCCAGTACCTTTTCTTTTTTGTTTCAACTCTTTATCTATCACTCTTCCCAGGATATCGCGAAAACTATAGCAAAAATACTAAAAAAAACGGTAAATAGCCAAGTTTTTCATTTTTAAAGACCCTATAAGTCAGGAAGGAAGCAATGTTTTTAACAAAAAAAATCCATCTGAGATAAAGTATGAAGTACCTGTGATAAAAATTTGAGCCCGATCCGATGACTTTTTCGAGGATTGTGACGGATACCAATGAAAAAACCGAGTTTTCGCGATATCCTGGGAAGAGTGATAGATAAAGAGTTAAAACAACAAAGAAAAAGAGGGTACTGAAAATACGGATTCTTTATCACTTTTGGTTTATTTTGGCAGTGATTTTACGAACAGCCAAACATGTAGGAAGAGGAGCCCCTACGGCTGTTATATCAAAGAAGGTGCTTTTAGTTGAAGTATACTGAGAAATTTCGCGCTTATTTTGAAGGTCAGAGTTACAAACCTTCTATATTCTTTTGTCAATTTTGTTAGTTGAAATATCAATTATAGTGTAATCTGTTAAAAATACTGATGATGTATTAATTTTAGTGGGAAAGTCTATTTTTTTCACATATGTGTTGCAAGCGCCATCAAAACTTTTAGCAATCAAGAAGTTTCTAAACGAACTATCTTCCGATGCTTTTTCTAATTAATCAATGTCACAAGCAGTAATTTACTAAAACAGGGTCATCAGGGGCGTCCCGATACCTCGGAGGCGAAGTCAATTTCGGAGTAAATTTTTATGCTTGGAGTGAAAAAAAGATAAATATTCTAAGCAGTTTTCTCCTAAAGCAAGACTGAATTTCCCTCTATCTAACTGTATTTACTTCAACACAAACCCTTGTAATATAAAAACACATTTACTGAAGCCATGATACAGTCTATTCTACTTATCTTATCTTATTTATGTACATGACACAAAGTTTATTTTCTATCAAACACAGAAAAAGAAAAACCAAATGCTTTACTCTAAAAATGGAAGTCTATGTCTTACTCCGAAAATAGAAATGAATATCTTACTACTCCTGAGGGTCATGTTCAACACGCTTCTAAGGAAAAAACCGTTTATGTCTAAAACGAAGAGACATGAGCAGTGTAAGTGGTCAGGTCATAAGTTATTGAGCTTGCTCAGTTTAATAGACATATGCAAAACCACGATTTTAATCAAAAATTTGTTATAGATTCATAATGGCGTAATTTTTTATTCTAAAAGACCCGTAATCCAGAACTCACCACGCTTAACATTTTTTGGTTTAGAAACAGTATTTGAAAATGCATCCTTCATAGAATTCGCTGGCTCTTGAAGAACTACCTACTTTTTTGATAAATTTGAGTTGAAAAATTTGAAACCTCAGCAGAATTTATTTCTCAAAAGCTAAAAGTGTTCGAGTATGTGTAATTTGATGTGCTCAATACTGAATATTCATAACTCTGGCAAAAGAAGGGGATAGAGTAAGAACTAAAATTAATGGTATCTGAAGGATAATCGTGAGTAATCTTGAGTGAAAAAGCATGTGCTTTTATAGTGTTCTGGACTCTTGATGTCCGTTCGGGGCCTAGAACTCTGAAAAAAACAGATAACTTTAGTCAACATCCTCGCAAACTCACTGCAATAGGTTTTTAAGGCTTTCTGAATGAAAAACGTTTGAAGCAGAGGGTTTTTTGCAGTATTCGAAGCAGATTTCTACGATGAACAAAACCACGTATGTTTTTTAATATGATATCTAAAGTAAAAGCTTGGTATAAGATTTTATGTTCGGATTCCATAGTTTCAAGAGGCAAAGAGAATAAATTTAAACCTAGGATTATGACTAGACGAAAGCCATTACGGACATGAAGATCAGTAAAAGTAAAAGTATTTGTTATGTATCCAATGAAACTTTTCTATCCTTCGTCAACTTCTTCAGTTTTTTAGCATACAGCTTCCGACTCATCTGGATCCAACAAAACGTTTGAATGTTTATAATATCGAGCGAGGATAAGACAACTCTCGATGTTCGCGCCATATTTTCTAATTACACTACTGCGGCCTTTTCCTGACACGTTGGCAAAAGAGAAAACTAGAAATACTATATATATAAAGGGTGGGTACTAAGTTTTGACCCGCTTTGTAAATTGACGTTATTTATATGAAATACATGTGATACAATTCAGCTGTTTTTTGCAGAAGATTCATCATTTAATTCTCTACAAAATGGTATATAGGAGATGATCCTCAGACTTGAGATTCCGTCTTGATTGAACAGAAACCGAAATGCCCCAAAATTTTCAAAAAATAAAAACATTTTTGGCAACGATTTTGGATTTTGAAACCCATGTTCAGATGGACAGAAAAAAGATCTCAGGTCGTTTCTTGGCACGTTTAGGTATCCTCCATTAGTTAGGACAAGATTTAGTTCATCTCCATCCGTTCCATGTGGGTAAAATGTTTAGTTAATAACTGACAGCCAAAAATGAACAAAATGGTAGTTTCGGCGTTTCGATTATTTTTAGGAAATTGACATCACATATTTCGCACATGAGTCGAATAGCTGAAACGTTTCTCTTCAAAATGACGCAAGAACGAGTCAGATTCATTCATTTTTGAGTGAGCACTATTCATTTTACAAACAGCTTCAAACTGCATGTTGGAAAAGCTGAAAAAACATTCACAGGAATTTTGCAAAAAGCATTATTGAAAACATGGAAACAACGGCCGAAAATTCGCATTATAGCCAGTCGATAGAAAAAGGGCTGCATGTTGGCCTATTTAATGTGGGCACAACGCATACATTCAAGCCTATACTGACGAAATACAGTTTTTCGAGTGAAATTTTTTGAAACTTTGGGATATTTCGATTTCTGTTCAATTAAGACGAAAGCTCAAGTCTCAGGATCATCTCCTATATACCATTTTATAGAGAATTAAATGATGAATCTTCTGCAAAAAACAGCTGAATTGTATCACATGTATTTCATATGAATAACGTCAATTTATAAAGCGGGTCAGAACTTAGTACTCACCCTTTATCTACAGAAGAAAATTATATTCATGTACTCTAGATCACAACGTATTTCATGTCATACGCATTGCAGAGTTGTAACCGGGCCGGCAGACCGGCCGGTCTCCATCGGTCTAGAAAGGCGGTGGCCGATGATTGACCGATTTTAAAATTCTTAGCATTTTTCTCTTCTTCACTAAAAAATAATGAGTTTTCTCGCCTCTTGTCTGTCTAGAAAATATTTGAAAACCGGCCGGTTTCCTGCCGTTTTTTAACCAGTCTAGAGAATTTTTGAAAACCGGCAGATCTTTTGCCGGTTTTTCACCAGTCATTCACAAACTGAAAATAAAGCGTTGCTTTTTTTGTTTCACAATAATTTTCGTTTTTATTTACTTACTTTTCTAACTGATTTGAATTCTAAACTTTGGATTAGAAACAAATTGAGGAACTGCTGATAGTCATTTTGAAAGTATACATTCTCTACCAGTACTTTACCATTGAAAAATGTTGATTCAATGTCCACAAAAATAAGCATTTATAGTTGAAACTATGATTTGTCAGAACTAAATCATAAGTGATAGACAGCAGTAGAAATCCTCGGGAAAAAATGATTTGCATTTTCGTACATAAACCACGCCATTGGTTACAGAAACCTTCACATATATTCTTGTCGAGCGGTTCTATGTAAAGAAAATTTTAATTACAAATTTTAGTAGAACTTTCAACAGTGGAAAGGCGAAGAATATTCATCAGCCATAGAGTTCGTTTATTTTGTTGCATATTTATAGTTATTCTGTGTCCATGTCTCTGTTCGAATACCTTATTGTGGTTAAACTATACCTTCGGCAAAAACAATCATTTTACTATTCATTACTTTTTATTTTATTCTAAAATTTTATCAACTGAAGAAAAAGAAAAAAATCGTGAAAACACAGTAACACTACTAGAGTTAAACAATATCCACGCAACGGATAAACACAGGAGAAAATAAACGACTACAAAACATACAAACATCATGCATTTTTCATTTATGTTTTGTTCATTTTCCACGATTATCATTCGACTGTTCATTTCAAGCTTTAATCAAAACAAGATACAGAAAGAATAGTACAAGATGAGATCATCAAAAAAAATGTAAACATGTTCAAGTTTTAAAAGTAGTCAAACTTGATAATGGACATGGTCAAGATTTTAGGCTTTTCCGCTTACATTATTTTTCTCATATAAGTTTACCCTCTCAAATTAAGACTACAAATTCACATAAATCAAAAACTTTCAGGTTTACGTAACTATAGAATAAACTGTGCGTTTCAGACCTGTCTGAACATGAAAACAAGAAGATTTACAAGAAGAAAAAAACATAACACAAAATTGCATATTATTGCATAATCATGAAAAAACAAAAATTGTTGCAAGAGAAAAAACAGAACGAATTGCATATTTGTCAAACATTAAACGATTGCACCACCAATAAAAAACGAAATAAAAGGTTTGAAACTCTTATAAGTGTATCTAACTGTTGCCAAAAGTTATACAAAAGTCAAGTATGGTGAAGAAAGTAATAATAAAAATTTGAAGTTAAGATCTTCAGTAACTTTTTACCAGTAATAGAAAGCGCCGACTGCCGAGAGCTAATTTTGATCTCGATCTACCCAAATCAAAAGTAAAACATACTGTTCACAAAAAAAACGCGTGAAAAGCGTGACAGTAAACGGAAATTTCTTCTCAACAACTTTCTTTTCATTTTTACGTCCCATTCTACTGTTTCCCTTTCATTTTATGATGTCGGCATGACTGAACGTTAAGCAAAAAAAGTTGCATTCAAGAAAGACTTGGAAAGAAAAAGATCCCATGCTAACTATATATGTACAATGGTGCTTGATCAACTTGAAAAGCAATATCATTTATTTCACAATAAAGAACAATCGTTCTAACAAAAGAGATCAATGAATCAACAGTTAGAAGAGGAACAATATTTACAACAAAAAAGTAAAAAAGAATAACAAATTAAGAATTGCAAACAAAAACACAGCAGTACCAAGAATTATCATTACATATTTGATTCAGCATGTTCACATAATAGACTTCCTTTTGCCAATAATGATTTTAACATATCATTTTCACCTTGAAGTAAACGAATCTAAAACGAAAATTCGACTATTCAAAATCCTTCACTATTTTTTACAGCATAATGACGAACAAGAAAAATAAATTAAATCATAGAAAAAAGAAATCAATTTAACCTATTCACACAAATACACTTTTTGGACGTCTGGATAAGAATAAAACGCTTTTACGCTCCAGTCGAGAACAAAACTTACTCTATCCTTTAATGAATCATTTTCTTGTAGAATTCGATCGGCAGCAAGACCTTGTTTAGCTAATGTTTGATTGGCTGTCCGTAATTCATGTACATATTGTATCGTTTTTTCGAGAACTGCCGTTTTACTCTACAAAAGAAAACAGTGGATGACTCATTTTTCACATAGAGCCTTAAACGAATAAAGCACATACCTGACTTTTAACATATGTACTACAGTCTGGAATTAGTTTTGCTAATTGTTGAATATGCTGATTGATTCTATCTCTTCGTCGCCTTTCCACTGGGAACAAACACAACAGAACAGGGTAACTAATTGTTAATATTTTGTCTTCTGTTAACATACCTTCGTTATGTGTAGCACGTCGTTTTTCTTGTCCAACTTTCGGTAAACGCTCTTCTTCTTCATCATCTTCTTCTTGTGGTATGGAAAATTTGTTATCTGACAATTGTTCCGATAGTGACGATACATCTTCTGTTAACAAGAAATTTGTTGGAAAGAGTGAAACACGTTAGCAAGGGATAATTACCTGTTGGCATCATAATGAAAAAACCTACAAACAAAATAAAAAACGATGAAAACTTCGAAATAGTTAAACAAACATAACATGGAAACGTACCTGATCCGTTCGTACCGATTGAGGGTACTAGAGCAAATTTAGAAGCTGTATGATTATTATGATGATTGTGATGTTGTTGTTGTTGCATATTATTGTTATTATCGACAGCTAATTGTAAACCTGAAAGAACCTAAACAGAAAAAGTAGATCAATATTTTCTTTGAAGAAAAGTAAGTACTATGAGTTTTACTTGGCTTGGCAAAGTAACACTAGGTATACTAGATGTGTTTGCTCTCGATGGTAGAATCGTATTCGAGAGAGTGGTAAACATTGATAATGGACTGATATTCCTATTACTACCAAGTTCTGACGTTATCTGACTGATACCCTAATATGAGAAAACAATCAATAGAAATATTTTACAGAAAAGAAATATCACGCTTACATTCAATTTTTCATTACATGAATGCATTTCTTTTCTTTTACTTGATGCTAACTAATCATCATTATCACTAAAACTAGAAAAAATTCTAAAAAAGAACTATTTCTGATGAATGGAAGCGATATTCATTTCTAAATAATCAGTTGATGAACTAGCTCTCTTTTGTATTAGATAACTGTGTTGAGTATTTTTCTTGTGTTCTATAGTTTATATTCAGAGCGCAGTGACCATGGTTAAAAAGAGTATTAATACTTTCTGTCAGTACTATATCAAAGTATAATTTTAAATCCATGCATCAAAACAAAATTTCATTGAGGCAGCATGTGAAAAAAAGCAACAGGAAAAGCGGTACATGATTCAGAAATACTACGGGTCTAAAAATGAAAAAGCCGAAAGAAATTACGATTTATGAAGTGCTGTGTATAGTAAAGATAAACTAACACTGCTTTGTTTTAACTTAACAGAATTGCCATTGAAACCTATGTTGTGTCTGTCCTTGTTTAAAAATACTTTGTGAAAGAAAAGGACGAAATAAATGGAAGAAATATCTGTTCTAACTACTTGGAATTAGCAGCATTGAACTCTATAACTACGATCATTTTTTTCTGTTGGATATCGAATATTATGTCAGATTGGAAATATATAGAAATGCAAACTATCAAAAAAGGAAACAATTTTTGTGGTTCTATTTGTCTAAACTTCCAGAAAGAAAGCAACAGTGCAGTTAGGTTTATTTCTAATTTTAGTTGGGCTAGTAAACAGTTTCAACAAAACCGTTTCTAAATGTACATGTCTAATTTCACTCGGAAATTTCGAGTTAACAACAAGTTGTTTTAAATAAGGTCGATGGATGCATCTATGTCACATTTTACCGTAACATTGTCACACTTTTAGCATGACATTGTTGCACATTTACCGTAACATTTCGGGACAATGTGATGGTCATATCAATATGTATTTAGGCTCCTATGTCATATGTCACCGCATCTTCTTTACCATTTAGTTTATAGAATCCAACCTCTACGCATGTTTGTTTTGCACTGATTCAGTGCATTACCATGTAACATGTCGGGCGCTGGTTTGTGTTTATTGGTAAAATGTGAATAATGTTTAACGAACGTCTTTTTCAAATCAGTAGAGTATTTGTGGAAAAAATAGAAACAAAGCGTAGATTGTATTCTCTATAAAAGAACTATACTTGAATTTTTGGCAAGTTTTAGAGATAAAAAACGAGAAGCCACTTTTCCTTCCCTTTCAAGCTCTAATTTGATGACAGTTTTAACTCCGACTAATGTTGTCTAACATCTACACCACAGCATTGAAGAACCTAAAAATGATGCATTGTTTACATTATTCCATCATTGATGTAAATATGTTCGCATTTCCCTTACTGATGGTTTTTCTTCACTAACCACTTCTTCTTCCTTCTCTTATTCAACTGTGGCTGACTGGAATACACTTCTGGAGTTAGATATTTATTTTTTGTCTTTATCGTCTTTTAAAAAAGTTTTATCTCAACATCTTTTATGGTAAAATTTTCAAATGTATAGTTGGTTCTAGATTTTCATTAGATACACTGTTCTAAACTGAATGGATAAATTAGTCAATTTTCATAATAAGAACTAATTAATTAATTTTAGTTCTATTCTAGTACTCATAATTTTAATGAAAATGAAGTAAATAGAAAGGCTAAGAAATGACACGTGTAAGTATCTAGTACCTTCATTGTTAAAGAACAATAATTAGATTTAGAGAATATCTTGTTAAATCACATTTTTTTAGTCGGATAGCACTGCTCTTTCGGAAACATTGAGTAGTGAACGTTTGCAGAAGTTAACCGTTTCTCTACTTCGATATATTACTGATTCAAGCAAGGAAGTTCAATTGCTCGATGATTTGCAGGTATGTATTATAAATTTATATTAAAGTTATAAACTATATACAAAGTTTATATTTTAGGTTGTACTGCATAATCTTCAAAAAAATCCTCGTTCTTTTCATTTGAATCCGAAACATTCAATCGATTCGAATTTTATATGGATGATAAATCGTGTTCTATTGAAGTCAAGTTTGTCTCGTGATATGTATGAAAGATTGTTACAATTAGTCCATGAACTTTGTAAGTTTTACAAACCAATATATTCCTTTCAATAGCTTAACTCTCCAGTTTCAAAGAAATGCTCAATTATCATTTGTTTCAGGTAAAGATTCATTTATTCTCGCCTATTTTTGTCAAAATTACGACTTGTTTGTTATGCTGTTACGTATTTACGAGTGCCAGAAATCTCGTTTTGATTCTATCTCTTCATTGGTAAGAGAAAACCACGTTTTTCCTAATTTTTGAGTGACGCGTTGTTTTTATTTTTAGCTGAAAGATTTATTGCTGTTGGCATCATTTCATACATCAAATTTTCTTTGGACTTCGACGCTTCAGACGTATTTAGAGTTTTTATTTGATACATTTTGTAAAAAGTAAGTGTAATGAAAACATTACCTTCACATCCTGTCGAAATTCGCTTATTATAGTTCAACGAGTTTTAAAGAACGAGAATATCATATAATTATGATTGCCAATTTATTAAATAGTCCGGATGTTGTTGAATTTACACGTGAAGTACGTTGCTTCTTTCATAACGATTTATTTTATGAAAATTTTGTTTTCTATTTTCGAAGAAATATTATCAGTCTTGTCTACGATTATTATTGTCAATAATTGATGAACCAGCAACCAAATCATCGGCATTTGCGTTTCTTGCATCCTCTAGACTTTGTCTAAATATAAACGAAGTAAATTTTTTTTATCACAAAAATCTCTAAAATGGGGTAAATAGATAGTTATTTTTTTAGATTTGTGGACCAGCAGAAACTCTATTCGATTTTGTAGTTCGTACTTTATTTAAAATGGAATCTCGTTCTGGTCAAGGTGCTATTTTGGATGTTTTACGTGAATTAATTGGTACAAATAAATTTAAATTTAACGAAACAAAGTAAAATACACTATAAAAGAGAGGTAGAATATATTTGTTATGTCATTTTGTTTAGATACGATCGTTTTCTTCTACTTCTTGCATACACAACAATGCTATTAACGAATTCAAACTCAAATGATACATTAACATACAAGGTATATATTGAAGTATTCCGTTCTAATTAATATTATTTATTTCATTTATTGTTTAGGTTTGTTCTCTTCTCTTGGAAGCAATGAACAATATAAACGGTTTTGCTAAACAACTGTGGTTTGTGTTGTTTCAAACCGATGAAACTGATAAACATTTTTTGGATAAATACAACTTGAAGCCGCAACAACAGAATAATATTTTAATGTCAATATTGAAATCATGTACTAAATTTGATCATCTGCACGATGGCTCATCATGTCCTGTCGCCTGGCAGTTGTTAGCGAATTTATTTGAAGTAAATGATGATGTTTTTCTTTAAATATTCTATTCAAATTTATTTGATTGTATTTTAGGTAATGAAATATGAAAATTTTGATTGGTCAACAATTTGGCCAAAATTGAGTTTAGCAATTTTGGATGTATTGAATTATTCGATTAATTTTGATGAGCGTTGTGTTCGAATACCACTAAGAATAAAAGCTGCAACATTCTCTTGTCTATATCGTGAGTGTATTTTATTTTCTCACGTTATAGTCATAGTTTATTTTTAAACATATTTTACTTATTAGACTTATTGACGTGGGAACAAACAAAGATCAAATTAGAAATTGAACAGTTTATTAAAACACATCAGAAGTTGATAGAAAAATGTTTATATGATCAATTAAGTCACAATCCATTTTGTTCACAGGGAATATTTGATGTTGCCACTGATAATTGGAGGTAAAAAAGAAATATATATCTGCTAACTAATATAAATAATTTTTCTTTATAGTCATGATGGTTTAGATGTTGTACTTCGTTGTTCTAAACTATTGATGAAAACCATGCCATGTATTGATAGTCCTGTTCAAGTAGATACTTTTAATCGCTGTATGAAATAAATCAATTATTAACACATTTTTATTTTTAGAAACGAGCATTAGCCCAATGTTTTATTGCAGCTATGCGTTCAAATAATTGTAATTTGGCTAAACAAAGTTTAAAACTGATACATCATCCACAATTTTCATTGATATCGTTTGACGAGTAAGAATATTTTTGCAATCTTTGTTAGAACAGAAAATGAGTTTTATATTGTTTACTAGATTGTTTTCCGTTATCGACGATACACAATGTTCGCCCGATATTATTTATCATCCATCTCCTTCTACATTGGATGATATGTCTAAATTGAAAAACGAATTACCATCATGTTCATCAACCACATCAGTTTCCGTTGATTTTGCTCGAATAACAACAGCATTTTGTAAAGAACTCGAATCTCGATCAACGGACGATATTGATCAAGTAGTAAAATCAAAACAAAAATTTAGAGAAAACTAGTAAAAAGTTCTTTTTCTATTCAGAACGAACTCGAATGTCGACAGTCGATGATAAAACAAATCAAAGCAGTTTTAGAAAGTAATGATCAACGTTTATTAATACAAAAACTCTCTTTGCAAGCATTATTAAATTTGGTAAGCAAATAATCTTCATCCAATAACCAAAAAAAGATTTGTAGTATGAATTTTTTATCTCAGTCGATCACTCACTTACGATCATCGCATAAACGTCAAGACAGGTATCTAAAATATTTTATTATATTCTAGTTAATGTTTAGTTTTTTTATCTGTTTTTAGATTTAAAACCGATTATTCAGAAATTGTAAATATGAATGAGAGTAAGATGTTTGTTATTTCATAATTTCAGAACTGATCTACAACTATTATCTTTTAGAGCTTCGTGATGAGTTAGGAAAAGTTAAACAAGAGCGAGATGATCTAGATTCGTGTCTTGAACAATTTCAAACTCAATTGCATAATGCAGAAGACGAAAAAACAAAATTACATGCAGAGGTAATCCAAATTGTATATATTTTTTATTAATTAGCTTCAAAGCGTTCTAATCGTGCTAGTACTTCAAGTTGATAATAACAATATTCTTCATTCTCTTAGATTGACTATTTGAAAGAATTAGTTGAAACGAAAAATCAACGAATAAAGAAAGTTGAACAAGAACGTGAATCGATTGTTAGTGTCATCAAAGGTTAGTAATGTGAAGAAGTTTTGAATTTATTACTATTAAAGATGATGTCATGTTCTTTTTAATTTCAAGGCTTAGCGACAAAATCAGGGTCATTGCCTATGTGAAACGCATCTTCCAATGTTAGTCAGATACGTCGGCTTAAACGAATTTATCAACTATTTTTGCCTTTTTACTGAGATATTTTTGTTATTTGCATGTTTATAACCTCTACAAAAGAGCGTTTTTGTATTCATATACATTTTTTTCTGTATAATAGAATTTTACATAAAATTTTGTAATTGGCTAATATAATTCTAGTTTTATATAAATAAATTTGTAAAAGAGTTCTATGTAACACTTGAAAAAGAGTGAGTATGTAACTTGAGGAAATAAATAGTTCGCTTTGTTAATACATCATCTTGCTTTGGATAATGTTTACGAAAGATGCAGCATTCATAATTATTGCGACATCTATGGTCAACATATTTATTTTCTTTTAAAAGCAAATTTTCCAAAGCTTTTGAACGAAACTTTGTGATTTTTATCAATTTTTTTTCAAGTTACAAGACATGAATGCTACACAAAGTTATGCTGTAAAGTAGAGAAGAGATGGTTTGAAGCAGCAGTAATTATAACAAGCCGGCGCCTTTTCTCAGAACGAAACTACTTTTTTTTCTTTATTAATGCGAGTCAAGCGCACAACTATAAATAATATATATAGGGGCCAAGATATAGAGAAAGTTGCTGAGAGTTTTACAATGGATGTCATCTTCATTTTCTGATCTTCATTGAGACCTGAATATTCTGTTTTCCGACCATCGCGGTTATCAGCTTATTTTTTCAGTTTGACAGACGTTGACAGTAACGATTACCGAAAGAAAAATTAAAGGACATGTCCCTTAATGCACATACTCAACTTGTGTATCTATGTAGGATGGAATAAGTAAACATGCGAGATGATTTCTTTCTTTATTTTGTTGAATCTCTCAAATATACGCCAGCTTGGTCTATACTCAAAAGAATGTTTACCAAAACTGCTACCAAGACAACAACATCCCAAATGGCGATGTAACTGATTTTTATTTAATTTGTTTTGATTCTCTAAGCAGTAACGTAATAAAGAGTGCCGATTATGCCATAGGGATAGAACGTAAACATCTTTGCTTGAACCTGAACTAATAAGTTCCAATCTTAGCTTTAGAAGAGAAATGAAAACAATTGCTATTGGAAAAATCAGATTGAAGTGATAAAGTACCAACGAATGAGTTTTGTTCACGGTTCCTTCAAAAAATTATCTAAATATTAGCGGCTCTTATTAGAGACAATGCGATGGATTTCGATTGTAAAGATAACTATAAAATGGCTATTTTTGCTGTCTTATGTATTTTTTTAAAACGGGAAAGAATTTTTAGATACAGAAATTCAACGTATTGCTGATTTTTACTAAGATTTTATTTTAATAGGAGTTTGTGAATACATGTAAATGTAAAGTGCCGTCAGAACTTAAATTTGTGCTTCAGTGAAACGGTGATCCACATCTCGTATATATAGTTTTGACTTTGATTTCTAGTCTGAGAGATGTGAAAAGGATGCTTTCTGTTGCTCGCACAGAGATATTAACTGATCTGCTGCTCTTCGTCGTTTTCTGGCATTTTCACCTAAAATATTCGAAATTAGCAGCAGGTCAAAACCTTTGTAAATTTTCTGGAATCATCGGTGGCGCGACTGATATAATACCTCTAGAATTGCAAGCAGCATTTTTTTGAAATTTTGCAAGCTTTTTACGATTCCGTGTTTAAAAACGGTTTTCAGTCGATGCGTGTAAAATATGCAACAGTTTAATTTTAGGTTGTAAATGAAGACTTTTAATTGATTTAGACAAATATCTACTAATATGGATGATATTGAGGCAGTTGAAGTAAGTTTAGATTTATGAACTCGACTTTTTAATTCTTCATGGTTTTAAACATGTGTTTCAGAAAGAACTGTCCAAGGAGCGTGAAGCAGTTTTAAAAAAATTAACAAGTATTTGGGGACCACAAATGGCACAAGACTTTGTTTTTCCAAAAACAAATGAAACACGTCAGCAAATGACAATTGAAGATTTAAAACTACGTAAGTTTTATTTGTGTATCAGTTTTTGTACGAAAAATAAATTTAATCACTATATAATGCATGTGTTATTCGGTCACTGACAAAAGTGATCAATTTGTATCTGTGTTGTATCTCTTCGTTATTGGCAGTGTATGAAAAATCACTCTTCTTTTCAGAAGGACAAACACTCAAAAAGAGACCTAGTCGAATAAAATTATATTTGAGACCTTCGAGAGACAAGGTTTCTTCTCTTTTCTATTTTGTTTGTTTGTTATTTCTCATCAATGATTGTTTGTCAAGTGAGCTTCTTTCATAGCTTATTACTTTCATCTGTGATAAATGAGCTTTACCGTGAAGCAATTTATTTCAGAATGTGCATTTGTTAGTTCATTAACATGCTTTGAAACTAGTTTAATCCTTGTGTAGATTCATCTGAAACATACTATGTTATATAAAAATGTTGGTACCAGTGACGAGATTATATAATCTTAGAATGTCGAAAACGGTGTACATTAATGTCTGTTAAACACTCATTAATAACCCGTCTAATATTTGTTAAATGCACATTTGTAGACCACTGCGATAATTTTTGGCTGTTTTTAGACATTTAAACTGGGACTGTTTCAATGTCTAAAAGTGGCAGTTTTATTATAACTAAAAAATGGACAGTTTATGATGTTCGTTTTAAGGCAGTTATTACACCATTATTGGCCGTTAACAACCCATTGTTCGAACATTTTCCGAAGTCAGTTTTCTTCTGGCTAGTAAACTGACAAAGACTGAATTCACAATTTTGATTCTTTAGAATCATGATATCAGTCTCAGACGTAGAGGCTACCTGTTCGATACAAATTCCGATGATCTGTATGATCGAAGAAGAGAAAATGTTTAAAGACAGCTAGCCACCGTTGTAAATTTTAGTTTTAGGTACAGTTGAATGTCTGTTTTTAGGTCGTGATTTACGGTGAAATAAAGGACTAAAAACGGTGATTGTTAACGGGCTGTTTTTCAATAGTTTTTAACCGATTAAAACTCAATTTTTTCATTATGCAATTAACAAGCTATACATGAGTTATTAAATGTCAGTTTTCGTTGAACTGGGTTTATCTCACATTTTAGAGTATATTTTATGCTAAATTCGAAAACTCAACATTCGAAATTTATGTAATAACAGCGAAAACATCGTTGTATGGTACTATTGTCCACATGTTTACGCATACGTGCATGTCTTGACCTTTTTATCTTGTAATTCTAAAAAAAAAACGTCTAGAAATCTTATAGTAACTAATTTCTAGTCAATAAAATGAATGAAAAAAATAATTTTGAGTCGTTTGTTAGGAAACTATGCGTAAAGATATCTCCGTTCGGTTTTACAACTCGAACTTACGGCTCGAGTAAAGAAGTCGAAATAAACGTGCTTTTTTCCTGCCACTTTACAAATCCTTTCCACTTTTATGTGCGTTAGATTCTAAATCCAGCCAGGACGTACATAATTTTCCTTCAGTTGTACTTGCCAGAAATCGATTTATGTTAGTTTTTTTCTAAAGCAATACATAGGCCAGATTTGCTCTTAATAGGATCAATATACTTTTGAAACTCTATTTTGAATAGAGGATGTGAGACTGGTAAGAAAAATAAACCGGGATATTCAGATTTACTTAAACTTAAAACTAATAGCTGTCACTACTTTTAATAATAATAAAAATAACGTCGACAGTTAGGTTTTTAAATTTAAACGCAACAAAAAAATGCTTTAAAGGATGAGATAGTTCTCATTGTTTGCACTGAATTTTTATATAATATGGCATGTTTCAGGCAGTCGATGTTTATGCTGGTTGACTTTTATTAGCATAACCCATAAAATTTCGTATTTTTGAACGTATGCGATCTGGGTGTCGCAATTGTTCGAAAATCTTTTTTTATTTAAGACTGTAAATTGATCATTGCATGAATCCACGACATATTATTTTAGAATGCGTTTCTCCAAAGCGTTCTATCATAAAGATGTATAATTAGAGAGTGTACGTTTTATTTTCCCGAAGATGTGTACATACGAAATGTGATTATATTATTTCAGTCCATTATGATGATCCACATGAACGTCTCGAACGTTTGCGTTCGATGGAACATTATCGAACGACCACAGAACAGTTAGATTCATCTGAACTTGAAGTAATCAGTATATAGATAAGCTAGCTTGTGATTTTTCTTCAAAATGAATGACGTATATATAAAAATTGCATGTTTTGTTCTCAATAAATCTATTGTATGGATCATGTACGCTTTTTTAGCACATGCTCACGTTTTGTGCTGAAACAACACTTGGTTTATTCTCATTTAACGCATCAGCTAAAATGTGGTTTCTATGACAAAAATACTTTATATTTTTTCTGAGTGAAGAATGTTAATGCTCGAGCTATCTAAACTAGCTTGATAAACTTACATATATCGAAAATTAAAAATAACGTTTATCTTATCGTCTAAAAAAGATTCTTTTTTTGTTAATATTGTTGTCTACCGATATTGCTTGGGATCTGTGTTATAAGAAATCAACTGCATTCTATTTTCACGCTTTTGTTTGTTCGCATTTTATTTAAAACGCCATCACTATGATCGCTTCTTGTTTTATACGAATGACTAAAGTCGTATATTTACATTTTTTAATTTTAAAAATTAATTAGGAATGTTATCAATCATTTGTACGCGATCAGTTGGCACAACATCCACCCGACAACCTTGAATATTTTGTACGAAACCATTCTGATATTGACAAGGCACAAAGATATTTAGAACTAACAAAAGATCATTTAATAAATCCTCAACAAGTACATAGTTTTAAGGAACTTATTTGATTTTACAAGAGTTCAACATCTTTCTATTTAGTCACATTTATTATTCAAATGTTCTAAACTAAATGAAGACAAGGCCACATTGCTTCGAGCAACGGCAATGTCAACACTTCAACATTTAAACGATGATCAGAGTGTACAAAAATATTTTGCTGAAAAACTAACGGTAAATTCGAGAAATAAAATCATAAACGGTTATATTGCTTTAGTATATAACATTTTTCCAAAATATGAATCATATTAGCGTTCGTAGAAATAACCGAATTACTATCTAATATAAAAAGACATGGCTGTTTTTTAAATAACTAACTATTGAACGAATGATGATCGAGTCATGGAGTTTTCGGCTGACGAAAGAGCAGATCTGAGAAAGTAAGCCAAAAACTTTTTTCAAAATATGTTTTCCAAGTGGATTTTCTGGGCAGTCTCTGAAAAATTAGATGATGCTTCAACAATTTTCGATAGGAATCTATTGACTTCTGTTCATGGACAGATAGTCCAAAGTGCTTCCTTCAAAGTTGACGCCACGCGCGATCTTAATATGCAGTGGTTCAGGCGTGGTATTCCTGTAATCCAAAACTGGTATCAAATGACTTGAAGTAATCTTGAAGTTGTACGGAACATACATAATAGATCACACTGTTCCAATTAACAGAAGCATTTCAATCGCAAATAAAAGTTCACGATATGCTCAGTTTTGTCCTTCAAATGGCTGAGGATTATGGGATCGTAAAACCTGAAAAACGATGCTATACTCAGGAGGTTTTCTAGAAATTATCAAAAAACCATAACTTTTTATCAAATGCTTTGACAGATTTACCATCTATTGAATTTTAGTATAGCTTAAATAGTGTACATCCTGATGTTTTGAAGTCTTTATGATGTATTTTGAGTGAGTTACGAATTTTTAAATATAAATTAAAGCCTAAAAATTCTCTGTTTTCCAGAGACCTGTCAGAAAATCCACTTGGAAAACATATTTTGAAAAAACTTTTCAGCTTATGTTCTCAGGTCTGCTCTTTCGGCTGCCGAAAACTGCAAAATTCGATCATCGTTCGTTCAATAGTTAATTATTTAATAAATAGCCACGTCTTTTTGAATTATTAGCATATGCATTGTGCAGTAAAACTTGGTAAAAATGTGAAAGTTATATTTTCTACAGTGATTTTGTATTCGGATGATAAAATATCGTTTAGCAAAATCATCCATTTGATCTCATGTATGCGATTGAAGGCCGACAAGAATTTGATGCAGATAAAAACGTGAACTTTGGTGATAAGCATGATGAATTAAAACCATCAATGTTCGATCTTTCAAAGAAAAATCGTCTAATATTTGAAAAAGATGACAAAAAGTATAGAGTAACATTCCTGAAAGATTATGATCCATTGAAAGCCCTCTATGAACATCCACCACCACCTCCACCATCGACTCGATTAATTTATGGACGTAATGATAATGTGAATTTATTAAAGACAAACAAATCACCACAAGCTCTATTAGGCCTTTCACATGATTATTCATTATTTAGTACTGAAAATTCTACTGTTCAAGGACATGTATCGCAAACATCAAATATTCATCGTGAAAGTAAGGATGGCAAGACTAACTATTGGCATAATTCTATAAGTTTTATTTTAGCTTTTCCACCATTATCATTGTCAGCTCTCAAAGAATATCGTCCAAGTATAACACCGAAACTAAAACAACGAACACCAAGCCAGAAACAACAACAACAACGTCTTCATCAACGAGATTTTATTTGGAAAGAGTCTATTCCTTCAAGACTCGCGGAACAAAAATTATCAACTTATACCACATCACCGTTGGATTTTTAAAATTCTCTGAAGTGGCAGGTTTTTATCTTTATAAAATAGTTCCCGGTCTAACACACAATACTTAAAATCGGTGAAATGAATTTGCAATCACTTCATTTTACACACTTTTCTTATTAAAAATAATACTTCTGAAGCCCGTGCTAGTTTGTTTTTTCTATATTATTTGTATTTTCGTATATGTGGTTGTTAATCAAAATATATAAGCTGTAGATTATGCGTATAGTAACTGTGAAAAAAATTAAAATGAAAAGAAGATGCTAAATTGAACTATGATATCCCAAACATCCTCACTTCAGTAGATCAATTTGAGGAAAATGGTATATTTTCTACTATTACGTTCAACGGATGCTCTTCGGTGTCGATTATCAGACATTTGGGTGCATATACCACAAAAGCATTCAGTAAGAGTGCATTTATTAAAGTATGATGCATAACGATAACATTTTTTTTAAACAAACTTGGTACGGTGTAAGAGCTTTTTCGATATCACTCATAGCCAACTGTAATCACTTTTTGTTTAATCTTCATCGATACTCACCCTCACCCGCACCGGCCTCTTTGAATCTCAACTGTCATTGCGCCCAACTGTCGGTATACCTTCAGTGTCTGTTCCCAAACAAGGGGATGTATAAAAATATGGTGCTAATTAATTATATAGTCAGTCAGTTGTGGGCAAGTTAAAACAATATGTTATTAGATATTGTGTTATATAAAAGTGAAACTATGTCAATAATATACTCACTTGTCGGCGATGCAGCTTTATAAATAAAAATGAAACTAGTTAAGTAGAACGTTAATACTTCGGGATGGTGTCATATGCAAATGTCGACAAAGCCCCACGGTTGTTCACTTTGTGATTTTCCATCGCATATCGTCTTTAAAACGATTATGGCTATTCTAAGTTATTTAAATTTGAAAATACGTGTAACTTTTACAAATTAAAATTTTAACTTTACGCTGAAAACTTGAAATTTTCTTCAAAATGTATTCCATTCTATCCTGAATACGATGGTCATCTCGACAATCTCTTAGAGCAGCAGCATTTTTCTAGAAAAAAAGTTTTGCTGTATCCAGGTATGCCAAAAACTATGATTGGCTAGAAACCCACTTTTACGCTTTCTGAAAAAAACTAATGAAAGACCATATTTCAAAACCCTTTAGAAGGGGTTAGCCAAAAGTTTTAACTCAATAGGATGCCATGTATAGAAACTGGCCTAGGCCTACTTTCTCATGTAACACGTCTATTCATCGAATGCGACGATTTATAGATAATCCTACGAATCCCTCAGTATTAAACAATTGTTCGTATACCGGTTCTTATTACATTATTTCAACCAACGATGCAATATATCAGGGTGTATATTCATTTAATGAAACTCCTTTAGAACAAGCTTTTAATGGAAATAATCTTACTCATATACTCTATTATAATTGTTCATTGATTGTTTTATGTGCAAATAATGGTGAGGATATTATTCTATTAGAGCATAATGATTCACATTGATCAGAAAAGACAAAAAGGTCCTCTTTCAATCCATCTTTAACAGATAAAAATAAATCATATTAATTCAGTCGAGAAATTTTAAAAGCGTGTTCAGCCAAAACTGATCGCAGGTTTGGACGCTTTATAGTCGGTTACATTTTACGCAACAAGTTTTGAATCGGAGTAATCCAGAAAAAATTTTCTCCATTGTTTTGCAACAGAATTTTTTACAAAGTTCCTGGATGCTGAATGTGATTGAGAAATTTGTTTACAGTATCTCCATTCAAAACTTGTTGCGTACAAGGTAACCGACTATCTGGAATCTGTTTTCACCAAACACGCTTTTAAAATTCCACGACTGAATTGATATGCGGCCAGTCCACGTAATGGTAGACTTTTATGTCAAAGCTGAAGTGCAAACGCGGCTAAAAGTAACACTATGTTGTAGAAGATAGCCAATAATATATAAAAGTGCATTCTTTTATCTTCGTTTTGCGTTCATTTTTTAGAGAAAAAGGCTTCTAAAAAGATGGCGCCTTGAACCGTAAAAGAACAGCGCACAGATGGGCTTTTTCATTTTTATTCCGGGCACAGTTAGTTGTTTCTTTGTTCCATTTGTGGCTCGGGTCGAAGGTAGAACAGATAAACGTACTTTTCACGTAAAAGAAATTAATTTCTGTGCTCAGCTCTGTAAACGTGTTATTTTGAACACGTGATTCCGCCACGAAATTTCTTCGCACTTTTATTTTTGCCACACTTGTGATCTTTGAGGTAGATGAAGTCACCTTTCTAGTAACAGTTTTTCGCGCTCTATCTAATGCACAAATTTGTTTTGACTCAAATATTTTTTGTTAAAATAAGGCAGTTTTGTCAAAAATAGGCTATCTTTTGGCATCCTTAACAAAGTTTCAACAAATCGTGGTATTTGAAGGTTTTCTCGAGTCCTCCTAGAGATTGTCCAGAGTTTTTGATCGAACTTTGGCAACCGTCAACGTTTGTTCAGTTTTTCAAGCGCTATCGACTGGTATAGGTTTCAGCATGTTCCTGAGTCTGTCTATTTATGAATTAAGAAAAGATGAAATTTAAAATTTTTAATTTTAATTCAAAATACGAGTTCTCATGGTACGCGCCTGTTGCAGGAACTAATTGTGTGAAAGGATTGAGAAATAGCAGGTCGAAAACCATGTTTTTACTTTTTTTTGTTAAGGAAATACTCATTACATGTTTTGATTGAGATATTACTCACTTTACGAACAAATAAAAAATTGAAGAAAGCATGGTCATTTTGTGAAATGTGATTCTGCCACGAAACCGTGATTTCACGATGACGCTCTTTTCTCACTGACCACGCAGAACTTTTATTAAATTTTTCTTCTTTCCTCAACTTGCTCGCAAGATTTGCTACAAGTTTCATAGAAAGCATTTCCTCATAGGTCATTCAGTTTCGCAGAATTTTTCACACCTCTGGACACAGATAAAAGAGCTTGTCGATTTTTCGTGATTCCGCCACGATCTCTATTTCTTTAATAAAATCGAAGCTGTGCAACCAAATTGAACGATAGTTTCAGGTATTGTAGAGCATATGGTCGCACACATGTAGAAAAAATGTCGACTCTTCATCTTTTAAAATGACCGAGAAAAATCAAATTGAAAATTGAAAAACGTGACTCAGCCACGATTGGACAGGCTGTATGCTTCTTCTCGCGATCTAGCAGTTGATATTGCCGCGCTTACGTTATATTATGCCACGGATAATTCAATTTCAAAAATTACTATGAAAGAACGTTCAGAGTGTAAATCGGAAAGTTCACTTAATGCGACAACGCTTCTATACACCACTCATATGTTGACTTGTTTAGCAATAGATCCAAAACACAATTACTTATACTATTTAGAATATAATGCAGGAAATGACTCGCCAGTAAGTAACTAAATTTCCATAAATGTAATTTAAATGCGACAAAATGTAGTTTAGAATACTATTACGGTGCAGGTAAAAATTTACCCAGATTTACTTTGGGCAAACATTCAGACTGAAAGTATTGATATTTAGCCGTTCATGATTTGAATTTAAGAAGTTTCAGATTGATAAAAGGTAACTATTTATGAGTAATTTCCCATCCACTATTCTAGCACAGAACTTTACTTTGTAGGAAACAATACTAACGTTACTGACAATTGAACTATGTCAAAATTTGATCGTACTGTATCAACAATAGTTATTGTTAATAATTCTGTAATATGGACAGAAGGATAAATTATTTTAACGACGATAAGTCTAGTTCAAAATCAAAACTCAAGTCCTAACTCTTTCTTATTATTTAATTTAGATATTCAATAGGTGTAATGGACAAAGACAAAAATGAAAATGTCATTATGAGACAGTTTTATTTTGAAAAGTCAACTTTAATGATATTAAAATTTTTCCTACTATTGTGCTTTTCCTATTATTGTTATCTATTCAAAAATATCCCTAAAGTAAATTTTATCAAATAAACAGTTTTTGATATTAAGCATACGTCTTTTCTCATATTACTTACATTATTTGATTTTAAATCGCTCTTATAAACAATCGTCATATTCAACAATTTTGATTTTGTATAATGTAACTTTTTTCTTTAATTTTTCTCAATGAAAAAATATCATCTTTTTCTGTCTTTTGCAGAATGTAGCGGAATTCAAATGAATTTAAAAAAAGAGAGAAAAAGAGAATGTAGATACATAGAGACATACAAAGTGAAAATGAAAATTTCGTAAAAGAAAACGGAAAACACAAATTTGACTAGAACATTTTAAAACGTTAAAACAACGAGCTACAAAAACAAATCTCTGGTCCAAGATAAAAATACAAGATGGAGAGAAGGTGTCTGATGATAAATAAATTAACAAAAACAGAATGTTTAGTACAAACGATAGTTTTTAAAAAGCGAACTGGATATTCACAAAAACTAGAAGTCAAATACGTTCTATTTTTCAGATACAACTGGAGGAAACCTCTACTTTTTATCATCAACTTTTCTTTGTTATCAATCCTTAGTTACAGTATTAATCAACAATAATATTTATCTGATATTCTACTGTCTAAGACTTTCATAATTAGCTCCGCTTTGCAGCCTAAAACAGATTGTCATCTAAGAAATTACTCAAACAAAAACAACAAACCAAATAAAACCAGTATTAAAGAGAGAAAAAGTACTGTTCTCGAGCAGAAATATATGCGACTTTATAGAAGTTTCTCATCTGACTGTACGACAACAAGATTAACAACATTAAATTCAATTTTTTCAATTTTGTTTGATTTAGTATATACGCATGAACGCAGTTAAGAATCGATATACAATGACTAGAAGTTAAAAAGTTTTTAAGTAGGTTGAGGAGAAAGATGTTTTGGAATGCAAGCGAAGTTCTATTTCTCATCTTGTTTCTGCTGCGTATATTTCTTTTTGTTATCGTGAAGTAGTAACAAAATAACCGGGATAAATTATTAATGTTCACAGACATGTACACACTGGGATATCGTCGTATGTTTTACACATGAGGAAGCGGATAATGATGAACGTCGTAGCGATTTTTTTTGTGTAACACGGTAAATAAGATTAAAATTACATAAGTAATCGGAACGCGCATGTTCTCGATCACACTTTGGTATCACCACGTAATAGTCGTTTATACGTTTGTGAATTAATGAATCTTGGATATGAGTCTCTGTGCATGAGAGTAAATATTTGAACTTGGGCTTCTTCAAATGTATGTGGCGTAGGATCAACCATATTTTTATTAATTACTTCGCGTACACGACTGTCTAGACTGACCTAAAATTAGAAGTAATGAATAAATTTATTAACAATATACTATTAATGCAAAAATAAATCCATACTTCTTTGGGAGATAATATTGATATGTAATCTTCATAGATTAGTCTGGCTTTTTCTTCGATAATTTCTGGATTTTGTTCAGTTTTTAATTCTTCACATGATAACCAAAATAACATATTTTCTTCACTGTATTCAGAACGTAAAAATTCTCGAAAATGATGTCGACCGCCTTTAAAAATTAATTATATAAATAGTTTATTTGAAATATATATAATAGTTAATTAAATTATACCTTGACTTTGCATAAGTTTTTCAAATGAATCTGCCCAACTTTTGATTTCTTCTATAGATGGCCTAAAATAATGCACAGAAAAAAATGTTCAATCGAAATAGTTCATGTTTATAATCCTGAATAGAATACATACGGTTCGCCAAGGTTAATTGGTTCTAGTGGGGGTCTGCCTTCATCGCTTCGCACGGTCAAACTAAAACAATAAAAACTTGATGAGTAAAAAAAATTAATTTTTTTTACATGCCTGAAATTTTCTAATGTCGGACATTAATTAAGCAGAAAAACCTTTCGAAGAATGTTTTCTCTAACATTTGGAATTTATTCTGAGTTTTATAAAACTCCGTTTTAGAAGAAAGAAGAAAATATAGAAAATTATTTTTTTGAAAAAATAGACGACATGCAAGAAAGGAAAAGATATAAGCCACAGTGTGAAAAAAAAAAAAGTTGAGAACAACTTTGCTAAAAAACAAACGTTGTTGTAACAACGTTCAAACAACTCTTTCTTACAGAGCTGAATATTCTCCATCATATAATGTGAAGAACGCCTTGTTTTTAATTTACTTTTCGACATTTCAGCATAATAACAGAAGAAAAAAAATGAGTTAAATTCTGTACTTCAAGATATTTATGAACTGTAATATTCTCTCCAGACATCTTCTCTTTTGATATTGGAGAAATGTGTATAATGTTTTTTAATTTATTAATATAGAAAATTTAGCTGACAGATGGCAGACTCTGTTCAAAAATGTCCTATTAACACCAATGATCCACATTTCAACGTTTTCTACAAGAATAAAAAAGGGAATTAACTTAGAACATTTTCTTCTGTTGAGACTAGAGTTAGTATACGGGTAGTATTAAAATTCTTTTTTTCTAACGCATTATACGTGACAATATGGAAATGTGCTATGAACTCATCAGAATGAATCGTTTCTTTGACGTTCTGTTTTTTTGCTCTTTTTTTTGTTTCTTCTTCGCTGTTTTAAACTACGCACTTTGAAAAATAAAAATAAAAATGAAAATTGACTTTTATCTTAAATAATGAGTAAAATCAGCTTTCGTTTCCGTTCATAAAAATATTATTATATCTAATATTTGTCTTACTTTCTATTACCACCAGCAAGCATTCGTTTAACATTATCTGGAAAAACAAATACTAAATGTTCTAAAACACTTTTATTTCTCGATGATACAGATGCTGCTGATGATATTGTAGATGAACGATGATGTTCATCAAATGAAATGGATTTTAATTTAACTGGTATTTTAGATGTGGTTGAGGATGAAGATGTTTTGCTAGATGATTGAAAATAGGCTTGTGTCAATAACTTATTATTGTTATTAGAGTTATTTCTATTAATAGCTGATGATGATGATGATGGTAAGGGTTTTTCAATTATCATTTTCATTGGTGGTGAGCGTGAAGTATTATTTTTTAATATCGATTGTGTCATGCCGCTTGCTTCGACCAGGTCTGTTGACTTTCCAGATTTGGAATTAAATTTTTTCTGTGAGGATGATATTGCCGTAGAAGATATAGTGGCAGCGGACATAGATGATGGTATGATTTTTTGTCTAATGGACGGTTGTTGAATGTTTGGTTTATTCATAGAATGACGTTGATTTGATACTGAAGTAATTGATGAGTGTGATCCAATGGTGGGCGATAAACGAATACTGTTAGATACTGTTGCACCGGTTTGATTCGACTGATGTTGGCGTGTTGCTCTCATCGATGTGTCGGTATCACATGTAACACTAATAGTGGATAATGTTGCAGAATTTGAACGTTGTGAACGATAGTTACTATTTTCTTTATTATAAAAATGTTTAAGTTCAATTTTACTATTATTATTATTATTATTATTATTATTATTATTATTGACTGCAACTGATGCTGTTGGATGTTTCTGTTGTTTAATTAATTGTTCCGGTACAACCTGTGTCATATTTTTTAATTCTGGAGGGTTTAAACGATAATCATTACTTTCTTCATCATCAATACTACTGTCTTCAGGTCTCCATTCGTGTGGCCATGTAACTAAACTTTTAAAATCATCGTGTTTTTCCATATAAATACATTAGTAAGCTAATATTAAATCTATTGTTCATAGAAAAAAAAACCGTTACTGGTGTTATTGATTTTTGTGCGTGTATTTTGATTGAAATGAAAATAATTAATTATTATGTCTTTATACTCAATACAATATATTATGAAGAAGTTGCTGCGATATGGTTTATGAGTATTTTATTTTATTATTCGCATGCATGTAGACTAATATTTTAGAGAGAGAGACATGTTGAGCTCTTATTCTTCTTTTTTTTCTAGTCATACTATTATTGGGTATTTTATATATATTTCCAAAGTAAAAAAAAAAAAAAAAGAAGTTTTCCATCTCATTTTCTCTTCTCCTCTCTACGACATGATTTTGCTAATAACAGAGTATTATTATTAGCTTGTGCTTGCTGCTTTTTCTTTCGCGTTTAATAGAACTTGATGTATGTATTTCAAAAAAAAATCTCTGGTGTTGTGTTGTTTAAGAATTAAACAAAAAAAAAGAGAAGAAAGCTTGAAGAAAGAAAAGAGACAATAATAATAACTGGAAGCGACACACACATATATATATATATATATAAAGGGACTTTGATAAACATTGTTGTATGTCAGTCTTTCTCTCGTTTTCTGAAAAAAAAATGAGTTCTCTATTATCACCACCAACAACAACGTTTTTTCTCTTAGCAGAAACAGGAAAAAAAATTAAACGAACTATCTCTTAATCGTATTTGATAAAACGCGCGTCTCTTTTTCTCGACAAGAGAGGAAAAAAACAGAAAATAAAAAATTTAATTTTCGAATATAGAAAAATGAATTTTATAGATAACCAAATTTACGCTTGAAATAGAAAACTTGAACCCTTTTGGAATTTCTAATATTTGGATCGCTTTTTTCTTAGATTATAGCGAAAAGGAAGTTTGTTCAACCTGTTTTTTTTCTATCGAAGTATTAAGAAATTAACTAAACAACCGGTTTTTATAGAACTACAGCAAATTGACATGGCATTGACCAAAAACAGTAAAAAATAGCTTCAGTAGGAGGTTGGTTGACATTGATATTTCAAACAAAAAAATTACATATCTGTAGCTTTTAGAAATTTGATGTTTCTAAACCACTACTTTGAATCGAAAAAAAATGTATCTGTATTTATCTACATGCAATAAAATAATGTTCAAATAGTTTGTGTTCGTCGAATTATCTATGATGTGATGATCGCCCTTGATGCATTTCAAAAGTCTATTAACGGAATAAATGTCAAAAATAATTGTGCTTAAACTTTATGTTATAAAATGCTGTGATAATAAAGATTGAAATATCAAACGAAAAAAGAGTAAGATGTATACATCTGTTTATGTTCTTCAATTCTAATCAATAATTTAATTTTATCATCTATCTTCAGATTACAAATGAGAACATCTCTTTTCACAACGATATAGATAGATAGATAGATAGATAGACTTTTCTCTATTCCCTCAGCCATTTAGTTTTCAATTTAGATGTCGTTTTCTTTTTTGAATAAGAGTAAAAGTCATCGTCGTTTATAACGCGCGTTTTAAGAAAAAATAGCGGATTAAAAAGGAAATGAATGAATACAAAGTACTCTTGGATTTCTTATATCAAGGAAAAAAACTTGAAATGCAATTATTTTGTATGTCGATCTTGTTTTCACATACGAAAACGATCATTTTATATATATATACACTGCTATCATTCTCTTTTTACAATGCATTCAAGCTTCACACTAGAAAATGAGCTTTGGAAGTAGTAACATAAAAAAGAAACATGGTTGATACACATACTGAGATCTTAAAATAGATTAATTTTTTCCTTCTTTTTTTTTTTCTTTGCCCAGAATATTTGTGTGTGTAACGAATAGAGAATAGAAAAAAAGATAAGGAAAAAAATGTTCAAGACGCGAGCAGAAATAAAAAATGTTTTTGACAAGTCCAGTTTAAGAATGATCATACTTAGAGTTGTTTATTAGCGTGAATAAATATCTTTTTTTTTTTGTGTTGTTGTTCATACACAGAAGAATACAATCCGATTTACACATCAAGATAAACGAGAAAAATGAGAGGGGGCGGGAAAATCTATGATAATGATTGAATGAGAATGTAACTACTGCTGCTGTTGGTAGCAGTGCTAAAGAAGCTCGGCTAAAACTACTTACTCTATTGAGTTTAACTATACTATCAAAATATGTTACTTAACCATTAAAATAGTAGCAGGAAGGCTGATCTAATGAGCCTAAAAATATTTCCATTAACTAACTATACAGTTAGTTTTTTCAATTAGTAAGTCTGATTAAAAGACATGTCATAAAGTCATTGTCACAAGTCATTGTTGCTCAAATAAGTAAACATTTACTACGCATGATTTAAACATTTCTTTTCTTTCTATAGAAAAACAAATGATCAATTGACGTCGATTGAAGTTCTATAGCATTGGTCTCTCCCATTTAGATGTGAAACAAATGAAAGAAGAAATAACAGATTTTTTTCTAAAACTAAAGGATATAAAAGAAAGAAAAATAACAACAAAAATGTATCTAAATCTATAAGAACGGCAATCGTATTTAAAGCTCGTCTCTAAATTGACTTTAATAGCACTTTCTGAACGGGTCACATCTGGAATCAGTCGCGAACAAACACATATATTTACCTAATTTGTGTGTGTGTGATTATTTTGAAAACAAAACAAAAAATTTTACTTTCGTGATCGATTGCTGCTGCGGAATGGATTATGTTTAATACTAAAATGCTTAATCATTTCGTAAATTTTTTCGTAAAATTGTCTGTGTATATATCAGTGTTGGTTGTGTGCGTCT
>CAJNOQ010000666.1:0-43824 GCA_905250885.1 Didymodactylos carnosus
AGGCTTTTTAACATTATGAATATAAATTCAGTTTTCGATCGGTATCGTATTTTCTATGCCACCTTTTGAGACGTAGAAACTTCACCACGATCGTAGAAACTTGGCCAGCATCTCATTTTATGAAGAACCTTTGCCCTAAAATTTTTCGAAAAAAATTTTTTCGCGAATTTGAACGATCTGAGAATACAGTTTTACTCAGAATTCGACGCTGATTCCGAATATGTATGACTCATTGCGTAATTTTTTGGGCACGAAACCTTACATTCTGCCACTTGTCCTTTAAATGTTTCTGAGTTTTAAATTTTAAAAGAATTTAAATTTAAAACATATGAAAGAAAATTTTGAAAATCGGATAACGTTAGCCCCCGCAATCGACCATTGTGCACATTTTTTGTTGCAAAAGTTTTTTTCCACCATGCACCGTTTTTGCAGCATTTTTGGCAAAGTTTTCTTCAAAATACTTTTTCATTTCCCAGCAATCGATGGCAAAAAAAATTTTGTAACTCAATTTTGATCACTTTTTTTACGTTTGCGATCCCATACAGGGGGATTATTCTGGCGTGGCCCATCGAACTGTGCAACATTTCGAAATAAAAAGAGAGGGATCTTAAAAATAATCTTAAAAATCATGCACATTCTATTAATATAGAATAGTTGAGAGAACAAGAACCAATGTTGATCATTGAGCAAATTATCCTTAGAAGTATCCCCCTCATAGCACTACTAACAGTCAAACAGATCTGATACTGGTAACTCTCTAATTTTAAAATGTTCTTTTGCGTAGTCAATGAGTATATTTCGCTGTCATGGTTGACTAGAGATTAAATAAAAGATTTGTATAAGCTACTCTTATTAAATATTAGGTCTAAAAAAAAAGACGTAATATTTAATAACAGTTTAATACAAAGAGAGGCACATTTCAAGCTCGAGTAATTCGATCACCAACAATAGAACTTGAAAATATGTGAATGGTCTTGTAAAGAGAAACAAATAAACAAAATGTCTCATTTAACAAATGATAAAGGTACTTCTGTTTCTATCAGAAAGACGAGTAGTTTTCTAAAAACAGTATAATAGTTTCTGTTTCATGAACAAAATTGTCGCCACACTCTAGTGAATGTACGTCAAGCCAATTATTTAGGTTAAGTAATGAGGACAGTACTTGTGAACTCTACAAATAAATTCTTAAGTACTTGCCCAAACACGAGGGGTTTATATTTAGATATTCTTCTTGACCGAGACATTTTGAACAACTTTTACAGCTACACTTTTAATCCAAAATACTTCCTTTTCGAGAAACTACAAACAAGTTGTTGTGAAAAATTTTTCTCTCAGGTAAAAATTGTAAGAAATGTTTTGAATTCTTGACTTTTTTGTTAAACTTTCCCAGTTTGTAGAGGACACTTCGAAGTATACATCGTTAAGTTTTTTCAACTTACTGACATTATTTGTGTGAAAAAAAAAATTATTTAAAAAAATATTGCTAAATTTTTGATCTATCAAACCTACTGAACTTTTAAGGCAGTCCATCTTCACTATAAGATAAGGTATTGCTTGAATTTTTTTTGTTGAGTCATTATTTGACAGATAGGACTTCAAGCGAATAGAGTAAGATACATTAACGTTACCTAGTGTTAATTAATAAATAACAAGAATGAAAGAAAAAAAGTTTTAGATTTTTTAATATACTGAAGAATATTCATACATTTTTTCTGTTTGATGTACGCAAGAAGCCAGCTTTCATTATGAATGGAGAACAAGTGAGAATTTTTTTAAGGGGGGGGGGGGGGGGGGCCGTTACCCGGGAACGTTAGGAAATTTTGGGGGCGATTTTGGGGGTAAAGTTTGTGGGTGCTGTGGCCCCCGGNCCCCCACCCCCCCCCCCCCCCCCCCCCCCCCCCCCCCCCCCCCCCCCACACCCCACCCCCCCCCCCCCCCCCCCCCCCCCCCCCCCCCCCCGCCCCCCCTCCATTAACACGGAAACTTAAGAAATATTGGCAGACATTATGTTCGAAAACTTAGATGGAGAAATCTCCACCCTTTCGCGTCCTGATAGGTACTACGAGTCTCACATATGAATCGCTTATTACGGTTTTCTAACATGAGATTCTGTGTAATACGACAGTTGTTTCTTGCCTAGATATGTTTTAATTTCTAAAATCAAACAAGTATTGCTTATATAAACTGTGTATGTTATATGTTCATGATTTTTATTCTCGATTTATTTTTCTGAGTTGTCTTTCTTAAGCTTTTTCTTTTACTAGTTATTCTTCCTATCCTGTTTGATTAGCCATTGTCACTTTTTCTTTTAGAATCTTTTGATTTCATTCAAAAACGATTGTCTAGCGTAGAAACTCTGACATACTCAAATAAAATGTCACTTTTATAACAGATGTATTTAAACGAATGTTGCCCTTCCATTTATTTCACGCTATTTTTTTCTTAACTTTTTTATATATTTTAATCTTCATTTCAGGATGATGAAAGTGTTCATACCTTTCGTTAAATGAAATATGAAAAATTTAAGAATTTTACTTACGCATTATTGAGCACACAATACTAACTGTATTTTTGTTATAAACAAATGCATTGATTAATTAGAAGGTAATGTTGATGCATCAAATTTTTTGAGCAAGAGTATAGATTATAGAGCGCAAAATTTAATATCTTTTCATGTCGAATTTGTGTTTTTTTAAACTTATTATTTAAAATTAGCAGGTAATTTCAGCATGAGATTTCATGGAGTATTCTTTTTTCGTCAACAACTCACTCTTATACCGCCCCGCCGTTGAAATTCTTGGAAGTAGATTCTTTGAAGTGCCCGATTTGTCAACGAAATTCGAATATCCCAGATTTCATATCGTCTGTAAGAGATGAATGAAATTGATATAATTAGTGCACGGTTATATCGCTTGAAATGGTGCATCTTTTGATGGCGATATACTGTATATATATATATAAAAATGTAAGGTCGCGTGTAGATGATCTACAAAGAAATTTTCACAGTCATCATAATAATCAACGACTACTTTTCTTGAATTAGACAGTTTTATCCCGCTGTCTTTGTATATTTCATTATGATTCATTCCATTTTAGTTATAGAAACTAAACAGTTTTATCTTACATCCACTAGATGGTAACATCTACTTTGACTTGTTTATCTGACTGATTAAGAGCGAGAGATTCACTTACACTGTTCTCTGTAAGGGGTTCTTTGTTAAACAAAATATAAGTGCAATCTGATTGCCACAACAAAATAAAAAATATCGTTAGATCTGATCCGCTTTCGTGTCTAAGTTTCATCTCAATCATATACAAGCGAAGTACAATTAATCAATTGCATTAAGAAGAAGAGAGGAAAAAAACCGATTCTGTTTTAAGAATCGACTTGAACTTATCTTAATTCATTACATTCAATTACATCAAAATAATAAATAAAAAAGACAGAATAATTCTGTTTCTTGTTGCGATTGTTTTTAAGAAGAATAAATATAAAAAAAGGAAAAATGAAAGAGGATATATCAGTAATACATTCTTTCTACGTCCCGCATACTCTGTTTTTTCTTTGCATTTTTTAATATATTTGTTTTATCTATGTACATAAAAATTGTGTTTCACTTATTTCAGGTTAGAAACACGCAGTTGTTTTAAATTTATCAAAAAAAATACTATTTATAATTAAATTAGAAATATAATATTGAAATGATATTATCAGATAGTCTATCCATTTCTTATTTTGGTAAATTGTCCGTTTTTTTTTGGCTTATCCGACAAAGTAAGTGCAAAATAGAAGTTAAAACTGAAGGAAAAAATCTATTTTAATAATAAATACCGATCAGATCCCTCTCCCCTACGTCTGAGAAGTCATTTTAACGTTCTATGAACATGCGATCAATCTCTAATGCGCCGGAAACGTTAAAACCTCGTTGATCTCTTATCTGATCAATATTTAATTTAACAGGTTTTTCACTTCAATGTCTTCAATGTTCTGAAAACACCATATATTATCCTGGATTCTCAGTCAGTGAAACACCAAGCTGTCTTCATGGCAATACTAAATCAACTGTGTGTAATGATACTGCTGATGATGCCTGTAGAACAATGTTTGTATCAAAGCATAAAAGTAAGAAATTTCATTATTATCTCTTTGCGCAGTATCGACTAAAATCTTTTATTACCCAACGTTCATTAATTCTCCTATTCACCGAACGTTAAATGAAAAGGCTTGCTGATTGAAACATTTTCGATAATCATGCATTTTACATGTCTACCATAACATTCTTCAACTGTTTGTTATGTTGATTTTATCTTTTATTTTATGACTGACATAATCAAGTATTTCTTGTCATCATTACGACATATTTCAAGCATATCCTAACAACATTCTTGAAAACTTAATAACTTGAGAATGTTGTTTTCCGTCATATGGAGCAATTATTCTGATGCACCCTATCACACGAAAACACTTTGTAACTGGTTGACTGTTCAAATTTCTCGAATTTATGTATTAGTGGTGTCCTTACTGGTTATTTTATCTTACCTACATGGGCTTATCTATTTAGAACAAGCGAACTAGCCCTTACAAGGAACATTTTGAGTTTTTCATAACAGTGTGTGGCGCTTTATTGTGGCTGATTATAATACTGTGACATAGTACACTTCACACAGTTGAACAATGATATATTTTAGACGTTCAAAGTGGCGATTCATAGTTAATATCGGATACAAGATTATTGTGTCATCGCTATGTGTTGATATTCAGTTATTGAGAAACTATAGCATCGAGTTTCTAAGAGTGAAGCTGTAATATCGATAATATCAACATGTACACCGCGATGAACCACGGTATACTCATTGTTGGAGTTGATCGTAGGTTAATCGAAAAGTTTTGTTTTGAAATGTATTCGATATGGCTATTTCGAAATCAAAGCCGTTAGCGGGAATAGAGAAGAGACCACACAAGAGTCTATAGATTTTATTCCCTACTATTTCAGCATTTAACTATTACGCATCTTCCTTGAACCATTCATATCCAAACACGCCAATATAGTGATAATCATTGTATTAGTGCGGAGCTAACAAATGCAATAATATTACACGTTTAACAACAACCATGTTCAATATTTATTATTATATTTTCTAACGTTTTGACTTATATCTGAGTTCAAAACCTATAGTTAGAAAAAGCGTACAAAATTTGAATATCAGTTGTGCCGCTGACTATCTGTGTAAAAATGAAAAAAGAACGGGAATAAGGAAACAAGCTTGATGGCATTTATTTATTTTCTTCTGTTTCTTTATCCTACTAGTGACGACTTCTAGAATCGAATTTCATCGTATAGTATAGTTAGTTAACCATCATTAATCGTTTTTCTTGGCACTTTATCCCATATGATGAAATTTGATTCTACACTGTAATTTGGAATTAATTTCTAATTTACAGAAAATCGGCATAGAATTTCCAAAAATATGAAAATTTAGCATCGATTTTCTAATATTCTAGAAAAAAAATCGAATTTCTAAAATGTTGAAAAATCGGCTCCAAATTTCAAGAATCTTGGGAATTATTTATAGAAATTCGAGGTGGATTTTCCCAGTTTCTTGTAAATTCGATTTTTTAGAATGTAGAAAATTCTCAGGGAATGTATCTATGGACTTCTTGAGAATCGCCGAGCGTTTTCTATAAATAATTCCCGAACATTCCCGTGTAGAATTCGTCACTAGTAGAATAAAGGAATCGAAGAAAATAAATAAATGCCATTGAGCTCGTTTGCTCATCCTTGTTCTTTTTCCATTTTACATAGATAGTCAGCGCCACAGCTGATATTCAAATTTTGTATGCTTTTTCTAACTATAGATTTTGAACTCAGATATGAGTCGAAACGTTAGAAAATATAATAATAAATATTGAACATGGTTGCTGTTAAACGTCTAAAGTTGCAGCGCTAATCTTTCATTTGTCTTACTTTAGGTGTTACGGTATGGCGATCGTGCATGAAGCAACAACGTGTAACCAAGGATGAATGTGACCAACACGGTGATATTATTGATTGTTTTTATGCATGTACAACGGATGGTTGTAATACTCATCCGAACCCATGGGATAATTTATCAGTTAAAATGGAATTCTGTTCTTATATAAATTTAATATTGTTGCTAATTTTGTATAAACTACATTTAGCTAGATAATCCTAGAAACACCCTTAAATGTCGAATTATAGTTGCTAAGTTTTTATATCAACATAGAAGGTGTGAAATTCTTTGGATATATGCTAGATTTGGCCGATTTCAAATACATGTAAGAGAACTAATTAATCGGGGCTCTCAGAATCCATATGTTATAACGGGTGGGTCACTTAGTATTTGCCTCATAACTCTTTTCCTTTAATCCTCATATCACCACCTGGGATTCGTTCGGACCCCAGTCGGTTTCATGTTAATGCTATATATACACAACAGCAAATCAAACATCGTCTCATTATATATGCCTTAGCAAAGATTGGTAGAGCACGCTGATAACATCACTCAATTACAGCTAGTCGTTGTTGATGGGAGAGTCTAGCCCAAAGTAGATTCAAACGCTTCTTAATAACTTTTTCTCATAGAACCAGTTTGGTTTTCGCCCTAAGACGTCAACCATTGATGCTCTTCTTTGTCTTCTACACAATCTCACAAACTTTTTTAAATTCGCAACCGCCAGTGGATAGTGTGTTGGTCGCATTTGATATGGAAAAAGCTTTTGATACCGTAACTTATCAAATTATAACTTCTCGTCTATGCACCCTAGGTCTTTCTCCTCTATGTCTCCAATGGTTCGAAAATTATCTTACTGATAGATCACAACAAGTTAGAGTAGAATCTTTCCTATCTCTTCCTACACCACTAAAATCGGGTGTAATCCAGGGATCAGTGTTAGGGGCTCTACTATTCCTCATATTTATTAATGAGTTACCCTCTGTAGTTCAGTTCCCTGCCGACACCATACTTTTTGCTGATGACTGTACGCTGATTTGTCCCGTTACTTCTGATTGTTTACCACAATTTTGTCAGGAGAATATTGACAAATATGTGAGTGGTGTAATTCAAACCTCATGGCGCTTAATCCTACCAGGTGTGCATGGATGTTTGTTTCTAATAGCCCAAATAAAACTGATACTTTCCAGTTTTAAATTACGCATATAAAATCTTGCGGCACACATGATTACACGGGATTTTGATACATCGGGGAAAGATCTTGTATCCGGTCTCAGGTTACCTCCATTAGAGGTGCAAAGAAAATATTTCCGCCTCCTACTATTTTTCAAGATCCTAAATGGGCACTCCCCACTTTCTCGATTGAGTCTAATTCGGTTAGATACAGCAAGAAGATCAAACAGGTTAGCACAACATTGAAGACAGGTAGAATTTCCTTTTGCTCGGACGGAGACTGTTTTACAATCTTTTTTATATCAAACAGCTCGAGGTTAGAATCTGATCGAGGGGACACCTGAGCTGTGCAGTTGTCGTTCAATTCGTCTGAATCAAATTCGTTCAGTGAAGACCTTCACTGACCTTTAAAAAACAAGTAACGCTCATCTTCGCAGATCCTTCGAAGGGTCTGGGAATCGACGATGAGCGTTACTTGTTTTTTGCCTAACGAACAAAAATGAGTACGAAAAAAGTGAGAGATAACCACAGAGATACGAGCACATAGGATAATAATTTTTTATATACTTTCCTGTTACATGTTGGTACTGGTTATGTAGGTCGGAGATGGACGTGGTTCTCAAATAGATCATCTTCATTCTGATTCGTGTGATAATCGTGTAATCAGACCATTGACGCGTGTCCTTTGATTCGCTTTTGTTACCTGATCAAGAACCGAATGTTACGTTAACCTAGAATGAAGAAACAGAAGGAAAGCAGGCATATTAGAAGACCATCCTATAAGTATTCACACTAAAAGGTGATAGTGTAGCGAGTGCGTCTCTTCCAAAGACGGCGATAAGTTATTAACAAGTAACATACATCTTCGATTCAATTGGTCTCTTAATGGAATTTTCAATTCTCTCCTACATTGACGTGTAATCAGCTTTAGGCTTCACTCCGACTTCAGCCGCAATATGACTGGCTAATTCACAACAATCTTTGTCGGATGTTCATTCAGATTCCGTCGGAGACCGCTAAAATCCCTAAATGAGGCTAAAAAATTGAGACGTACTTATCCATTTTGGCTTAGCTACATGGAATTCCACAGCAAAATCGTCTGAAAATTGTGCATAAATCCAAAATCTATCACTTATTGTTTTGGACGATAAGAATATTAAAAACATAGACCCCGGCCTGGGGGCCTACTTTAGATTTTGTCAATGGAATGAAAGCTTATTCTCTTAATGAATAATTATTCTAAAAATTAGTTTGTCCTACGGCCCTCTGTATAAAATTTAAAAAAATTCATAACTTTTGAATCAAGCAAAAGGGGTCAACAGCCTCTTAGGCTTTTTCTTAGAGTAATATTCTCTAATTTTGGGCAAAATATGAAGGCAAACGGAGTTGGGCACCTAGAAATGTTCCCAAGTCAGAAAAAGTGGACTTGTGCTTAGCAGGTGTGAACGGTGCAATAAAATTCAAACAGGTGATATCTTGGTCATTATGACAAGTAACACACACCTGCTATCTAACAACTACTTAATGTTTCATAAACTTCTTTTCTCGTTCATTTTCTGTATTCGGAATAAGTAAGTACTTCAGTGATAATGATGTTTATTAAAACGGGTTTTATGCTTCTTTATTCGATTTCAAATCTGTCTCTGGTTACTTGTCTTCTGTGTACAAACTGTGCAGATATTACACTATCATTTAATAATGCAACGATATTTCCGTCAAAATGCGAAGGAAAATTTGTTGAAGCTGATGTTTGTCAAGCGATTTTTCGTACGAATTACTTAACGAAAGAAATTAATCTGAATCTTACCGGCACAACTGATCAGAAAGAACAACCGACTGGAAATTATCGTCTAGACCTATCAGTTGAAAATAAATTTGATGAACCACAAAGGATAAATGCCAACCTCACATACACTTGTAAGAACGCAGCTGACTGTGCAAAACTATTTTATCAGTTAACTATACAAACCCTAATTCAGAATGAACCGATACTAAACGAAATACGGACCGAACTATTCGATCCAGTGGTAGTCAATGTTCAACAGTGTTCTAATGATCAGGATCAACCCATAACATGTCAAAATGGGTACGGATGTCATGGATTTGAAATAATCGAGAATGGCAGGACCGACTATGAAGGGGAATGTAGAAATGCCAGTACGGTGACGATATTCCCTCGCTTATATTTTAGAATCACACTTGTACAAGGTGATCCACCCCTTCCGTCAGACTGGAACCACCTTGGTTATACTTGCAATAAACAAAATTTGTGTAATACCCGACAGCAAATCAATAAAATGGTGAAATTAGCAAATGAGTTCTACCCATGGGAACTGATCGGAGTAAATTTAAATGCAAAAGTTTTTATGACATAATTACCTCCTTTTTGCCGTGATTTTAGCCTTTTATATTTTTCCCGGTTAATTAGATACCGATTTTTTCATTTGATACATACCAGAACTGTCAGAAGGCCAACAGTTCTTCTTACAAGTCGTTCAATGTTTTTTCGTAAATTTTAATAAAACGTCGAGTATAAGTCAACACAATCGTGATATAAGATAGAAGGATTTAAGGCAAAACTAAGAAATCGCTTCGTTCGTATTTCAAATTACTTTTTTTCATATTTTTATTTGGAAAATTGTTTTAACTTCTCATATTCTCTGTGATTTCGGGTAAATTTTTTCGACTCACGGGAGGAGGCTTTTGGGCTGTGTTGCACGAAACAGAGCTGAATAGGTATAATCGATAACGTTGATTTCTAAACTCAAGTTCCACTTTGGCTGATTGTGGGGTTATGGGTAAGACTCAGTAAGTTAGAGTTCCTTCCGACATTAGTTTTTTGCCAAGCAAACAAACTGGTTTTCCTTCACATAATTTAACGTTGGTAACGCTAAGTTATGGTTACCAGCGTTACCAGAGCTGGGTAAGCTACAGATTTTGCAGGTCAAGTTAACTCACCAAAACATTTTCAAGTCAAATCGAGGTCAGAAAGTTCTTTTTCCCAAGCCAAGTCATCTCTCGAAATTTTTTCCTCCAAGTGGAGTCAAGTCTGGTTAAAAGATAGGCAGAACATAAAATTTGCAAGCGCCTTTTGGGTGAGAGACAGCTTTTATAGTTTCAGAAACCCTGTTTCACGGTAAAAATGCCTAATTTAAACGAAGATCTCTTACTAGAAATGATTTGACTTGAAATTTTCTTCAGATCCAGTCCCGATCACGAGAAAAACTCTCCCAAGTCAAATCAAATCACACCCCAAAAATTTTCGACCAAGTTAAGTTTGACTTGACTTGCCCGGCTCTGAGCGTTACCGAACTTTATTCACTAACACAGCGAAAATATGAAAAAGAAGTGGTACCCTGATTTACACGAAAACGTATCATACTGAACGCTGAAGGATGGCACTTTTGAAAGTCGATCCAAAGAACAATGAAGCGTGGGAAGAAACACCTAACATTATGAATGTCGCTGAAAAATCTTAAGAAAAAATGTTACAAAAACATAGTTTGCTTCTTTATTAATGAAAGCAAGAACAAGAGACCGTACCTATTACGCCGTACAATTACGAGTTTTAGAAAAATTATATAGTCAGCTTTAAAACTAAAGGTAAAAATATTAGTCATCAATGATACCTGTTATCTCCGAGTATAAAACATCAAAGACTTACATATGAAACTATTTCAAATCCTACCACAGTAGTCATGATGTGTTTTTACAACAATTCTTCTATTTCTTTCCATTTCACATCTATCTGCGGTCAATGCCCGCAGTGTACAAACTGCACTGGTATTTCATCTTTTAGTAATCTCATGGAATTCCTGTTGAAATGCGGCGGGAAGTTTGTCGAAGCTGATGCGTGTCAGGCTTTTTTCCGTACGAACTAAGTGCAAAAACAAATTCTTCTTGATCTTGGAGACTATGGCAGCGACTAGCAGCAACAACCGATCGGAAATTATTGTGTAAAGTTAACAGTTGAAAAGATGTTTCATGAACCAAAATCAGTCAACGTCAGCACAACCTACGCATGCAAGAATTCAGTTGATTGCGGAAAACTATTTTATCAATCGACAGTACAGATTCAAAATCTAACTTAGAGGACAACGATTTTTTATTTAAGAACATAATTAATAGAGCAGCCGTTTTGAACTTTAACATAACTAATTTTGATATTTCGACCTTTATTCGGACATTATCAACAATAACAGAATGATAGAAAACTAGAAAGTAAATTTTCTTTCGTACAATGACTTACACTTTTAAGCCATAGGAAAGAAGAAATTTACCATTACTGATGATTGACTAGACTAGAGCCCTGCAGGTTGATCCTAACCTAACCTAACCTATATAGGTTAGGTTAGAATTAGGTTGCAAAAGTTATAGGCTGGGTTAAGTTATAGGTTGTTCTATTTTTTTTTTCAATGGTTAGGTTAGGATTAGGTTGTGAAATTTTTTATAGGTTAGGTTATAGGTTGCCAAATATTGGCAACCTGCAGGGCTCTGGACTAGACCTATTCTTTTTTTTATATGTGCATATAAAGAACAAGGTCCGAACAACATTGACTTGTAGGATGTAAATACATTTATCCGTTGACTAACACAGGTGGTACAGGTCTTCCATCTCTATTTATCGTACTTTTAACATTATTCTCTAATCCATTTGGAAAAATGTATAGTGGTACCGATCTGTCTGTGCCATTGAGAGCGGGATTATGAGCTCGAATTAGTAATGACTCTTTTATCAACGATCGATAGCAATGCTGCTCTGACAAAAGAATGTGAAAATCTGAGGTTGTTAGAACATGTCCTGTTGTTTCATAATATTTTCCAATGGCAGATTTAGTCTGATAGTCTTTGTTATTGAATGGTTATCATGATTAATAAACATTGCTAAGATTTTATCAATATCTTCTTATTCTATATTTGTGGTAGTGTAGTGTATCTGTTTTAGATCTTGTTGTCGGTTCTTGTGTATTTTTACACGACTTTTTCTTAAAGAGTTAAAACGTTTTGAAATTCCCTAAAAACGATAACGTACTCAGCTTTCCGGTAGCAGAGTTATGTGGAATGGTCGATAGCACATATTTCAGGAGAGGAAAGCCTGTTCATATTGTTCTATCGTTTTGTTTTCATCGTAGCAAATAAATGTTTCACTAAAGTTTCTCGAGCTGAAGTCACGAGAAAATCCAAACCCTAGAAAGCTAAGTCCACTAGTTCAAGTGATACTTTTTCTGCTCTTGAATTTTGTACTGAAAACAAACATTGGCATGGGACTCGGCGTGGTCGATAACCTATGCCTGAAGTTATTTCTATGATTGTTAGAACTAACCGGACTGAAATAGATAGTTCTCAGCAAAACATCTATCATCCGAGAACTATAGAAGCTAGTGACGTCGGACTTGCGTAGATCAATAGAAGATGACTGAGATAACTTTGAGTTTTTTAAACGTAGAGGTCTCTATGAGAAGTCGAACAGCAACGACCTCGTCTTTTAAAGACTTGCCAAATACATAACCTACAGGCTAGGCTGTCGCAGCAACTTTATTTTTACATAGATATTTTCTCTCGGGTCTTCTCTACACAATGGTAAAAAACGCAAGTCCCTATTTTATTCATATCAAAAATTGTTCAAGAAACAATACGCAGCATTCTATTTGAAATGGATATATTTCAAAATACAAAGCTATATCTAGTCTGCTGTGGAACTACTTGAGTTTCGTTTTTCTTCTAAGATCCTCAACTTACCTGCCAAATACTCGTGTAAAGTTTCTTTCTTAATTTTTCTTGGTGCCCAAAATAAGAGTGTGCTTGATATCAAATCTGAAATAATACTCGAAATAATTAACAATGAACTGGATATGTAAACCGTAACAGCTATAATTGAAGAATATACAAAAATGATCCAATCCGTTTGAAGAAGAATTTAAAACGATCTCAGCTTTTGTGTATATGCCATATGGTAGTACATCGAGTACAGTTACAAACGATAATCTTTTCTTATCGTGTTCATTCGGTTGTGCACAATCTTTTACGATATTGGAATACAAGACATTTTCTCTTTCTTGAAATGGCTGTAGTTCTACGAAATAATGTTTTGTAATTAAAGAATGAGACAAGAGATAGGCGAATATGTGCTAAAAAGTAACACAGTCAATCATTGACTAGATACGAGACTTAAACACCTAATATAACTCAACGACTATACTAATCTGGGATGATGTATTTTGTCTCTGTTTTTTCTTCTCTACGTGTATCATATTCACTTTATTCAAGACCCTATTCTTCCATGTATAATATAATGATTCGTCAATTTTGTGCATGATAGATATGACAAAACTGCAAAGATTTGGTATTCTGTTGTTCTTCTTGACCATAAAATAAAGTTTAAACTAAAACTAATAAGAAGACTTGCAAGAATGAATAGAGAAGATCTGGTATCGGATTTTAATATTTTTTACAAAACTAATGTTTTCTTTCGATAGTCTAATTTCTCGAGCACTATAATGGGATTTATATTTGTATTCTAGAAAAAAAAAGTCATTTAGGTGCTGTACACAGAATAAACACTTTGATTTTGGCTGGTTCACCGAAAAGATTTTTTGGAATGACGTTAACGATTTGTTAAAACTGTGATGATTTGTTGGTTCGATGGTAAATGATTTATTTTTATTTGATTTAATATCATCAATTTGTACATCCGGCAGACTTATTTTCAAACGTTTACTCAGTATAAAACGAATAACGCCATCTAATCCTTCAACAATTATTGAAACTATTTTATTTTCTGTTTTATTAAATTGATGATATGTTGTATTAGATGATGGTGTTGTCTGTCGTTTTCCAATGCCGTAAGTGTGATTTGTATTTGTTGTTTTCCGTTTCTATGATGGTCCACCGGCTTTAGATTGTTTTCGTGTAGGAGAACTATCCACCTCCATCCTGGTTTGAATAGTAAACTATGTACTCTTACGTTGTTGATGAATGTTTCACCCGTTATTGAAGAGTCACGAGTATAAAAGAAGTTATCGATCTGAAATATAAACCAATAAAATAAGGGTAGAAATACTTAAGTTTCCTTTAAAAAATTTGTTCTTCTCATGTATTTTGCGCTCTTCCAGTTTCATGTATTCATGTGTAAACTCGTGATAACTGGTTATCATTTCTTAACGCATGAGTATGCATTAAGAAATAGCGCTACGTAATGTATCATAACCAGCGGTTAGATGATAATAGGTTAAGAAACTCCGTTTTAATAGATTAACCTGCATTATTTACTCAAAAATAACATGTATTGAATTTTAATGCATATTAATGCCTCAAAAATTTTCAATGGGTATTGCAGCGTATCTAGAGTTTGATTTATAAAAAATTAGTCTTTGCCTCCGCTTCCTTGTGCGACGTTGCTAAACGTCGACGTGGTTATTATGATTAAAAAGATCACTCCAACTAGCATTATCGGAATTTCATGAATCATACATTCACTCGCGTTGGAAAAGAAAGAGCTTAGAATCAGTCGTTCGTTGATACGCTTGTATTCTATCATGTATGTATCAGTCTATTTGTCTTTAATGTCTGTCTTTTTTGTAGCATGTCTAATTTGTAACATTAAAAAATTCACTATTCACTCAAAAAACATCACAACAAGTTCAAAATTTCAGGATATGGTTAATTTTGCCCGCTAAATGTAATTATAAGATCGAAAAAATTGAACAAGCTTATTTTTGTTAATGGGTTTTTCAGAAACCCTTCCCAAAGAACGAGTACAAAAGTTCGGAATGAAGAGTATTTAGGCTATTCTATATCCTATTTATCGAAGATTCTTGTTTCTGATGTTTTTTGAGTGAATAGTGAATTTTTTAATATTAGATAAAAACAGCCTGAAAACCCCAATGTTCGTAAAACTCGCTTTTCCCCAGGTATTTAAAACTTTTTCTAAAAAAGTATTGCCACAAGACTCGGCATGATCGATTTCCTATAATCCATCAGTTTTCAAGGCTACCAATAGTCAATGAGTGCCAGTCCTGGGGCTTGCGGGAAATCCGATGCAACGCCTGAACCAAGAAAAATGAAGGTCTGGCTTGACTCCCGTTTTGAAGAGGAAGTTCCGGGCTATCAGCCCATAGATAAATATTAATACAATCCTATTGGAAAACTTTTACACACAAGCTGATTTTTCAAAGTTCTCATAGAAAATCTGTTTCACAAAACTCTTCTGAAAATTGTTTGCTTGCGAAAACATGTCTCCAAGTCTCTTTTTTCGCATGGCGAAAATTGGAGCTCTCTAGCTGCTTTCTATCAAAATTTATTCAAAACACAGCCACGTTTGTTATATTTTGAAATGGATAGCAGTACTCGTTCTGGTCGTAGCTAGTACTAGCCTGATAATGGTTGGAACATGTACCGATCCTCATCATAAGGCGGAAATAGTGCATTCCATAGTCTAGGCTATAGTTAACCGATCTTATAGTAATGAATCACTTATGTGACGGAAAACTTTGAAAATTTGTCATTACATAAATGTTTCTCATATACTATGTATTTCGGCAAAACAAAAAGGTGAATGCGTCTTGCGCAGTTTGAGCACGAATCGTGGAGGATTTCTGAAAAATTCGTAGTTTTAGCATAAATATTTTGAGGGATTACGTAAAGAGTTTTGTAAGAACCCTTCATGAATCCTGCGAAAAAGGGAAGCTGGCAGGATTCCATCAAATCTCCTGAGAAAGTACTTTTTGCACAACTTCTTCGGGATTTATAGCTAAAAAAGTGGACTAGGACTGTTGTTTACTGCCGAGAGAAAGTTTATTACTGTTCATGACTGACAAAATTTATAGTCTTATAAAGCAATATGAAGCGTTGGTATTAGATTTTCGCTTGTTTGTCTAGGTCTAATGGGAAAAGCATATGAGAATGAGCGCACTTCAAATAATCTGGTTTAGACATCTCGTTTACTTGCTAATTTATGAAGTCTGATTCAATTTTGATAATTTTTCCGTGTGTTTTACATCTTTGTTTCTAGTACAAAATATATTAGTTATTTTTGTCTGTATATCGTATCATTAATATTTTTTCCAGTAATAAATGTTAGCATATGTTAGCGAAAAATTAATTATAGTTAATTAATACGAAATAACTCGTTTACAAGAAAAATCACAAGACAATATGTGATACTACCATTGATACTTGCAGAAAAATGAAAGAAAGACTATTTTACGTTCTTTTATACTTTAGCATCTGTATGTCAACGTTATTCAACGGTTGTTTTAGTCCTTCAAATCTGTGGTAGCATTTAAAACTTGTTTGTTTTGTGATATTGTCCTCCAAAAATATTTGTCGAGATTTTCACAGAAAGGGAACAAATATACGTGATCGAGCATCCTGAGTATATCTGTATAGTAAAAATTATTTAGACTATAAAGATCATTTCCTGTGCAAAATTTCGTTGATAAGTCTCTGCTGTCTGCGTTTGTTTTAGCCAAATATAGATGCGACATAGCATGACTCAGCGATTTGAAAGTTTCATATTATCATATTTATATTTCTTAAAAATATTTTCTGTTTTTATAAAAAAAAATTTCGAAACATTTTCTCTTTTTAACACCAAACTATTAGCCGCATCCCACTGACTACAGCACAAGCCACTGGCCTCTAAATGGTCCTGACAAAGACACGGTAAAAGAGTGAAACGAAATGGTACAGATGTTTATGTCGTTATAAAATTCACAATTGACGAACCGAACTTCTTTTAGTTTACAAATGACATTATATAAATTTAGAGTTTCTTGCAGCATATGCGCTTCATATCAAATAAAATAGTACCAAATCCTCAAACTCCCTAATACACGTACATATAGAGGGAAAGTGGAGAAAACTAGTATTAATGTCTCTCATTCTATATATTCTGTTCAATAAAGTAGTATATTCTTGTTTGTTTATATAATATTTTGTTTGTCTCTAGGAGTTCCGTGGTATCAATAATTGACACCATACAGAAAAACTACCATCATATTTAATCCCGCTATATCTCCAATGATTTTGAATTATATTACTAAGCACAGTTTTGTGTATGACATTTAAAAAATAAATTCTTAATGCCATATATGTAAAGATACCAACAACACAACAAAGAGAGAACGAGAAAAATCGATTCGTTAGTTCATCATTCAGATGAATGGAAAAGAAAAAACTTCTTCATCATTAGTCCCTAATGAATAAAATTTCGAGAAAAGATGTGCAAGAAAAGCAACAAATTGTATAAAAAAAAAAAAAAATAGAAAATCGATTTCCCCTTTAAATGTGTGACGTCGACATCACTTTCTCTCTCTCTCTCTCTCTCTCTCGCCTTCTATTTTGACCGTTTATGTAATTTCTTCATTCTGTAAAGTAGCAAATAGATAGATAGATAGATAAATTAATATGGAACATTATGTGTGTCTCAGAGACTTGGCGACAATTTTTTTTTCAGATAACATATCCTTGTCCATTCCCTTTAGAATAGAACAAAACACAACAACGAGTAACAAAAAAATAATAAATCTAGCGCCGAAAAAAAAAAAAAAAAAAGAAGAAAAACTTTCATTGTTTGTCGAGCTCTTCTTCATTCTCTATAGTAGTAGTTCTGCAATTTTCGTCTCTTCCTTTCACTCTCTATTACTAAAAAATCTTTTTTCTCTTCTCTTCCTTTATTACAATAATAATCACACAATAATAGGAATAATAATAATCAGAGTATAAAGATATGACTGTGAAAAGGACATTAATGATTAGTGATAGTTGATCATGCGTAGTACAAAACTCGGATGGAAATTAGATGATGAACGACGACGAAAACGACCGCAAAATAACAATAATTTTTTAAACGAAAATCGTGAACCAGGTACAGTGATATCATATTGTTATCATATATAATATTTCTACACCTTACGTATGTGAGAGAGAATGATAATCTTATAATCAAAAATGTTGAAATTTGTGGGAATTATATAAAACCTGTCAAACGAGCTGAAGGTTACTTATGGATATTTCAAATGACAAACATTGTAATAGTGGGATGTAATACAAAATTGAATTGTGTCGTTTCTTGTTCCTTGACTACTGTCAAATTTCTAAAAATTCTCATCTGTTTCTTCTGTACCGAATAAAAATATGTCTCACAAATATCATTGTCAGACAAATTAATGTTTATTGAATCTGTCATCACAAAATATTAATTTATCTATTCTATTTCTCAGTTAACGATTTACTAATCTTTAAAGACAGAAAACATATTTCAAGCATGTTGAGGTACTATGAAAAAAAAAAAACTGTCTTTTAATCGATATATCCTCGATATATCCTCTTCCTAATTAATCTTAATCAAATTTTCGATTATCTTCAAGTAAAATTAGGAATCTATCTAAGGGAGAAGAAAATCATTTGAGTCATTTATTTTTTTTTATTATATCATATCATTTTTAATCATCAGTACGAAAAAAATTTCAAGAAAAAAAAACATGTTATTTTTCCTTTGTCAAAATCTTATCATCTTATTCTACTTTTCATCATTTACATCTATATCAACTGGACAAATATGAAAGTAATTTTTATACAATGTTTCGTTTATAGAACAACTATCTTAGCATCTTTTGACATGTCACGAACATTCAAGAGAAATTCATATATAAAAAATTTTTCTAATTTAAACGTTCATTTTTCTTAACCACTCATATTCAAGGCTCAAGTGTCTAAAATGATTGATCCATTCAAATAAAATTATACATGTCGAAAGAAAAAGGAATATATATATATATATATATATTTTTCTTGTTTATTAGTTTTTTTTATTTATTCATTTAATAAATTCTGTCAAGTGACTAGTACCACTAGAAGAAATGATAGATTAGAAACAGTTTAGAATACTAATGTGAGTTCAAACACGTTTTGTATTATATTCTAAATGTCTTTTTACAATTAATCATTTTTCAATAAGTAAAATTTGGCAATTTATTATTAAAGTGATTTACTATGATCGAACGTTCGATCTTTGTCACCTAGTAGTTGTTATTATTATTGTTGTTGTTGTTTTATCCTATCATCTACTTCTTCTGCTCAATGATGTGTGTGTGTGTGTGTATATATTCCCACTTCATATGAGAACTTGTATATTTTTTATTTTTTTTATTTATTTTTAGTTTTTTCATATAACAAGAAGAATTATTCGATTTCTCTTCTATACGTTAATAGTGTCGAGTACTAGTGTCAATAATAAAAAAAGAAGAAGAAGAAAAGTACATATATTTTTTTAGAAGGAGTGAATTATTGCCATTGATCTAGATAGACTATGTGTGATATTATTACACGCTTTTCTCTTGTTTGATAATGTCCTTTTTTCTTGTAAGTAAACAAAAAAAGTGTATGTATAAGTGAAATTAATTATGGTTACTAAAACAAACATGTTGTACACAATTAATAAGAAGAAATAACTTCTTGTTTATTTTTATTTTTGTTCAATCATTTGTTATAATTGAATCAATCTGATGTAGAGTATATACCATTCTATCAGCTATAGTGTATATACTAGTAGTGTTAAATTATTATAAATTTGTAGAGGTATATGTTTAATCACCACATATCTCTAGTATTTTTGTCAAATCATTGTTCATCAGAGATAAAAAAAAAAAAGAAATCTTTCTTTGTATTTGTGTTAACAAATATTGTTCACAGGAAATTATCTACACTTATCTATATAGATCCATGCAGAATAAAGCGAAAAATTTTTTGATGCGAATAAATATATTTTATTTATTCTTATAAATTTTATATTTCTCTCTCTTTCTTTTTCGCCCATTAAAAAATATTTTGTTATATTAATTTTGATATACGAAAAATAATAATAATAATAATAATAAAATTTTTTTTTTGTTTATTCTCTCATTTCTAATCGGAATGATGAGCGTCCATTTATATTTAAACATGTCATGTTCTATCTATATAACAATTATTTAACGAAAAAGAAAATAAGCTCTGCTCAAATAAATTAGTTCCTTCCGATTAAGTTCTCTTATTCTTCTTCTTATTCTTCTTCTTTTTTTTTTTTTTTTTTCTTTTCTTCTTATATCTTCTTTTTATTTCTCGTGAAAAACTATTATCGTCAAGAGATTTGATGTATATGGTGAACAAACGTAGATCAATTACACACATTTTTTTTTTTTTTTTTTTTATCAAAGAGTTAGTCCTAAAAAGATTTTTTAGACTATAAATATTTCTCTATAGCTATGAATGAGTTCTTGAAAAACAAAAAGATTGACAAACCGTACACAAAGGATTATAAGAAAATAAAAAAATATCGGATGTAAATTGATCGCATATTTTAGATAACAAATACGTGAAACTATCTTTACCGATATATATAGAGAGAAAGAGAGAAAGAAAAAAGAGTACTACCTGATTTTAGTATTTTCTGATAGAATGAATGTACCTAGTATTAAAAACAAGAGAATGTTTTGCAATACACAGAGGATTTGTGAAATATGAAACTTCATGTGATTATATATTTGTGAAATGCTGATGTTATTTGTTCATGTCTTGTTTGTTTTTTTTCCATCGACAATCGACCTATAAAGTATTTTCATATCACGAATAGAAAAACAAAAATTCATTTAGAGTCGTGGAAAAATGCTTTTTCATATTCGCCATACTCAATAATCTAGAAAGATTATTCTATTTTTGGCGAATGAGTACTGTCAACAATTTAAGAAAAATTTTCAAACAAAATGACGAAAAACCAAAAATTTTCATGAGAAAATAATAATTCGTTTGAAAATTTTTCTTAAATTGTTGACAGTACCGTTCGCCAAAAATAGAATAATCTTCTAGGTTATTGAGTGTGACGAATACGAAAAAGCATTTTTCTACGACTCTAAATGAACTTTGTTTTTTTTCTTAAACGTTTCAGGATGATTAGAACAGAATTAATCAAGCAGAACAACCAAAACTTCGATTCTTAACTGTTTATAGAACATTATTTTTAGAAAATTTACTAATCATCGGATATTGAATATTGAAATTTAGGTTGAATATTCCGTCCGTCGCATATTGAAATTCAATAAAATCGAATTCAATCAGTTTTTTCGTCGAAATTCAATTAACGGATCATGTTGCATCCGACTAAATCCAATATTTGAAATTAGTCAGATTGAAATGAATCTGATTCAATCAGGTTATCGGATTCCCGAAAAATCTGTTGTAGTTCTGTTAGATTCAATCGAACATATTTGACATGAGAATGTTTCTGACTAATCAGAAAATCATTATCTTGATTTAGTTCTGTTGTTAAAACGTTTTGAAAATAAGTACAAGAAGAGAGGATCATCAAATAATGATATATTATGTACTATATTAAAAATGAAATGTGGCTATTAATAGTTGCTATTATCCAAACATTTAGAACGGTCACAGCTACTATTCATAGACAACCGAATAATAAATTATGTTTATATAATTTATAATTGCTTGAGACATATGAATATGAAAATTATATCAAAGGCTCATTTTCCAGCAGTTTCATATAATTTCTTTTCTTCTCCTGTATGGTATATCTAATTACATGTGGTAAAAAATAATGAAAAGAGAAAAAGGAAGTAGAAATAGAGAAAAATTTGATAACAGTAGGAAATAGAATCCGGGTATTGTGTAGTAATAGCAGTCATTCGTTCATTAAATATTTTCTATTCAGTAAAATAATTATGATGACAAGTAAGTTGAAAAGTAGATAAAAGAAGTTGTGTATGCTTATCTATACATATTATACATACTAGTCTATAAAACTACAAATAATTATTAAAAGAGAAAATTATTTCACTAATAAAATATCAAATATATTCAGAAGAATAACAGTATTTACTCATTTTTAATTCAAATTCCTAGAGTAAAATTTTATTTTTTTCACTAATTTCATGGATATTATTTTCTATGTCAAATCAAGCGATTGTTTTAACATCACTTTAAAGAGTTGATCTTAGACTAGAAATTGATGAGAATATTTCTAAGTAGAATCGTATATTCATCATCAATTTCTACTGTATCATTCGTTGATCATTGATTTCGAAATTTCAATATTCCCACTTATTCTATCTAATAACTCATTTCTGATACCTCCCATTTAAGAAGGCGAACATGATTGAGCACTTAATTATTCGAACTCTGGATTACATGAATTTTTTTTTTACGAAATAGAAATATTGTATTGATTTTTTTTGCAGTTTATTTATTTTTTTTTAAAATAACAGATAGAAATGGTTAGAATATAGAAAAAAAATTCCCATAAGTCTATCTAGTAGTTTAAGTATAGAAAAAAAACCCAAGACTAATTATTTTAAATCATACCTGCAAATTTTCAATTGATCTTTGTTGTCTTCAACTTTTATGGCTGAAGTAGACATGTGTGTTTGTGTGTCTGTTTTTCTCTCTCTCTGCCTATTATTTATTGAAAATGATTTGATATAGATCATTGTCAGTCGGGTTATTATTTGCATATTCATCCAAAAAACAGCCAAAAGCCATGACTGTGGATAATTAACTTTTTCATGTCTCAACAAGACATTTATATACTCATTTATTTATGTCATAGATTAATTCTTTGCTAATAGGAACTGTAGTAGAAACATACATATATTTTTAAAAAAAATAGCAAAAAAAATGTTAAATGCTGTTTAACAGTTAATTATTAACATTTAACTCATTGAAGAATTATTAGAAAAAAATAATTTGTTTTTTGTCTTCGATTCTAATTCTAATAATATTCAAATGTTTAACCTTGCTATGAAAATTAGATGAGTTTGTTTATTTTATTTGAAAGGGAGGGAAACATACTGAATATTTCAAACTGTACACAATAGCACCTTGTCAAATATAAAAAGAAATTGGTAGATATGTCTCATCTGTTAAACAGTTTGACAATGAAAGAAAACATAAAACAATAGACAATGATGATGATGATGATGATGATGATGATGTTTTTTTTGATGAAATAACATATCTTGCGGAGCGATCATATACATGTCAAAAAAAGAAAACGTATATAGATAATATATAGATGTTGTTAGGCGATTAAGGCTAGAATTGATCGTATAAGCGAAAGCAGTTGCTGTAGCTTAATCGTTTTTTTGTAAAAGTAGATGTAAATACAATGGAAGATGGTTAGGTTCTATACAAACATAAAAAGTAAAATACTTTTTTTTGTTAAAATTGTTTTTTTTTCTATTTAATTTAGATTCTCATCAAGACTATGCTTTAGGATTATGTGGATACATTCTGGTTGGTTTATCATATGTGCTTATTTGTTTAACATTTCCATTTTCGTTAACAGTATGTTTAAAAGTATGTATGGTCGTATGTTTAGTAGAATAAAATAATAATGAAGTTGAATTATTCTCACTTTTTGACGAGTTTAAATGTGTTTAGGTTGTTCAAGAATATGAGCGTGCCGTTATGTTTCGTTTGGGTAGGATACTCGGAGGTGCAAAAGGTCCAGGATTATTTTTGATTGTGCCATGTGTTGACACATATACAAAAGTAGACCTACGTACAGTAACATTCGATGGTAAGTTCTTTACATTTTATTTCAGTAAAATCAAATATAAGTTAATTTTTCGTTTTAGTACCTCCTCAAGAAGTATGCTGTTTAGTAAACTTTCCTATTCCTAAAATAGAATATTTTCTTATATTTTCTTTAGATTTTGACAAAAGATTCTGTTACAGTTGCAGGTAAGTTTAACATTGGCGATAATAATATTGGATGAAATTTATCTTTTATTTATTTTTATTTTTTTTATAGTTGATGCCGTTGTCTATTTTCGAGTGTTTGATCCTGTTATATCTATAACAAATGTGGAAGGTAAGTTAAATTAAAATGAACAATTTTCCAAAAACATTTGGTATTATACTTAATTAACAATTTAGATGCACCAAAATCTACTCAGTTACTTGCAGCGACAAGTCTTCGAAATGTGTAAGAATTTGAAATTTAAACGTTCATCGTACAGCATGCTTATACCATGCATTACAGTTTAGGTACAAAATCATTACAAGAGATTTTGTCTGATAGAGAATCAATTGCTCAAACTATGCAGGTATCTTGAATAGATCGAATATGATATGTGAATCTAATATTTTATTACATTTTCAGGCAGCTCTTGATGAGGGTACCGAATGTTGGGGTGTACGAGTAGAACGAGTGGAAGTGTAAGCTACATTTAGTTCAGATTAGTCATGAAAAAAGACGTCAATAACGTTCATTCCATTTCTATTTTAGAAAAGATGTAAGACTACCAGTTCAACTTCAACGGTATCGTATACATCTTATCTTCTTTCCTTCAAATTAATAATCGATTATCTACTTTAGTGCAATGGCTGCAGAAGCTGAGGCAGCAAGAGAAGCCCGAGCGAAAGTCATTGCGGCAGAAGGCGAACAAAAAGCATCACGGTATGTTATTATTAAGATTAAATGTATGAATTAAAACAAACAATTCATTTCTTTAGAGCTTTGAAAGAAGCAGCAGATGTTATTACACAGTCTCCGACTGCCTTGCAACTTCGTTACCTACAAACTTTAACTACTATTGCAAGCGAAAAGAACAGTACTATTGTGTTTCCAATACCAGTGAGTTATTCAACTTATTTTTGCAATTTTTAATATACTAGGGCATTTGCCTATGCTTCATTTTAGATAGAATTTATGCAAGCTGCGATATCAAGATTTTAACACATCAAAGACAAGGCAATATTTTGTTGTAATTTGTACTGGCCATTTTCCGTTATCTAAATCTATAGATATTGTGTGCTATTTTACTTCGAACTACGTTTTATTTTTGTATTCAACTTCTTCTAATAAAGATGTAAATTGTTGAGTTAAGCTAAGAAATGAGTTTCTTTAAGAAATACTTTTCTATTTCTAGATTGTTTCTAATAGTATACGAAAACTTTTTCTATTGCCATTGATATATATATATTCATCTCAGCCATTTTAAATACAAATCATATCTATTTTATTTTCGGCGCCGCATTACTAAACAATTGTTCTTTCGACGCGTAGCTATCTAATAAACTAGTACATCGACTCTTTCGCGAACAAAATTCTGTTCACACTCTCTCACGCTGCTTACTGCCATCACATTTCAATTCCCGAAAGAGGCGTGTCACGAAATAAACTGAAAACGTGGACGCTCATAACCTTTGAATCATCATTGATTTATCTTGTTGAGTCCTCAGAACATAAGAATGATATACCAACCAAGAAATATATTTAGAATAATTCACTTTGAGAAAAATCCAACATCAGAGGTAGTGACAAAAAGAAAAAAAAACACGTATAACTATACAACAGAGACGAGAAGAAAAGACGATACTACTCTTTAAAAAAGCACATTTTTTAAAACACACATAAGCAACAGTATAAAAGAAAAAAATTTAAAAACATTTTCGGTGTACGATGGACGGTCCACTTTCATCATATTCTTGTTTTGATATCCACATTTGTTGAAATGTTGATAGAGATGCCAAAATACTTCCACCAATCCATACTGAATATTTTCGTTCAGGTGGCGCGATGATTTTGATTTTCATTGTTGACGGTGCTAATGATGTGATTTCTTTTTGCATACGATCTGCAATACCTGGATACATAGTTGTACCTAGAAAAGAAAAATGAAAACATTTATCACCTGACATTTTTCTTCTTACTCTAAAATACATACCGCCAGATAAAACTGTATTAGCATATAAATCTTTTCGTATATCAATATCGCATTTCATGATGGAATTGTATGTTGTTTCATGAATACCTGAAGTAAGAGAATATTTAGTTTAAAGGTTAAAAGTGAGACACGACGTAGTACGTACCAGCTGTTTCCATGCCAAGAAACGACGGTTGAAAGACAGCTTCTGGACATCGAAAACGTTCATTTCCAATTGTGATTACTTGACCATCCGGTAATTCGTACGACTTTTCTAATGATGATGACGATGCAGCTGTGGCCATTTCTTGTTCAAAATCCAATGCAACGTAACACAATTTTTCTTTGATATCACGAACAATTTCACGTTCAGCTGTTGTAACAAACGAGTAACCACGTTCCGTCAAAATTTTCATCAAATAATCGGTTAAATCGCGTCCAGCCAAGTCCAAACGAAGAATAGCATGTGGTAATGCATAACCCTAGATAGAACAACAGATATAATTGAGCTTTTTATACACAAGAAAGAACGTACTTCATAAATTGGAACGGTATGAGTAACACCATCTCCAGAATCCAAGACGATACCCGTTGTACGACCGCTAGCATAGAGTGACAAGACAGCTTGGATTGCAACATACATAGCTAGAACAAAAATATAACTGTTTGTTTCTTTAACTTTTGTTGCTTTTCCTCTAAAACGTACCTGGAGTGTTAAACGTTTCAAACATAATTTGAGTCATTTTTTCACGATTTGCTTTTGGATTCAATGGTGCTTCAGTTAATAAAACGGGATGTTCTTCAGGTGCCACTCTCAATTCGTTGTAAAATGTGTGATGCCATATTTTTTCCATGTCATCCCAGTTTGTAACGATGCCATGTTCAATTGGATATTTTAATGTGAGGATTCCACGTTTTGATTGAGCTTCGTCGCCGACGTACGAATCTTTTTGTCCCATACCAACCATGACACCCTGATGACGTGGACGACCAACAATTGACGGGAATACTGCGCGGGGTGCATCATCACCGGCAAAACCAGCTTTACACATTCCTACAAACAACAGCAACAGAAAATTAATCACAACTACGTTCAAGGTATTTTCATTTCATAAAGCCTCTACAAGCAATATAAATTTAAGTGCAGTTTTGCTTTGTATTGTTCCTTCTATCTCTACCAAGGCTTCTTTATTCGAAAAAAGTAGACAACAATCAGAGATACTTGCCTGAACCATTATCGATTACCAAGGCAGCTACATCATCGTCGCACATTGTTAAAGTTTAATATTATTGTACTAAATTAATGTGAAAAATAATTGGTTTGATATATAGCACACTTCTTTCTATAAGTCTTTTCAACAAATATCTGGCCGTTAAAATCGTATCGTCACTGATGTTTTATACACGAACGTTAAAATCGAATTTTTTTCTTTTTTCTTTTTTTTTCTTTTTTCCTTCGTTTAAACAATTTTATTTGTTTTACCATATATGGTAATGTGAATGAATCGACTTGAACCAATCATAATGATTATTGTACTTCTATTCTTTTCACTTCACCATGTTTAGTCAGTATGTATAATACAATAATAAAAATGGATTTTTTGATGAATCATTCACATTTCTTTCTTCCATACTCACCTTTCAAGAAATATATATATACAGTGACAGTAGATTCTAGAAAATGTTATAGACGTTTTTCAAAACAAAGACGTAAAACCCTACGATGTTCTTTCTGCTTCTAAAATAGTTGATTATAATGTTTAGCATATTTATGTAGCTGCATTTGAAAAAAATCTTTTGAAATGTGAATATCAAAATCACTCACTCAAAACAAATGAAAGATACCACAATCTTTGTTTGAAAATGTCTCAAAGGAAATGAAGAAAAGAAAGAAGGATGGATTCGACTATATTGATACAAGAGTAGTTAAGTTTTCTTAGCTCGAACAAATTACTCTTAGATATGAAGTGATAAGATTGGATCCAGAAAAAATGGAAAACAGAATAAACAGCATGATGTCAGAATGCTCATTGATAGACGGAGTATTATCATGAAGATAAATGAGAAAGAAAAGTTATTGTATAAAGCAAAACAAGAAACATATGTACGACGCATTCATTGGCTAAACACTCGACACACTTAGCTTTTTGGTGTTTGACATTTTGCTAGTTGAGCACGCATGAGTAGAAAATTGACGAAAAAATAACATCTTTGCAACATGGTAAATGAATCTTTTGTTATCTGTTACAATTAATAATTTGAAATGTAGAATACATCTAAGAAGTCTTTTGCATTGTGTATGATTCACATTCAATCTGTTGCGTCGTCGTTTGTCTCGTTTTCTCTTGATTGTTGACATCTTTTTAGATCTCTTGATTCAATTAAACTAACTATGGGCATTCTTGAGAAAATTACTGATATTGAGAAGGAGATTGCTCGTACACAGAAAAATGAAAGTAGATCTTTTTACTAAAAAGATTACTCTAAAAATCTTTTTGAGAGATAGTGAATATGTTTAACGACCGACTATCATCTTGATTTATTGAAAGTTAAATTAGCGAAATGTCACCAAGAATTGATAAAATCGTCGAAAAATAGCGAAAAAGTATACTATTATTACTTCTTGCTATTTATTTTATTATAAATACATTCTTCTCTTGTAGGAAGAAGGATTTGATATAATGAAATCAGGAGATGCACGTATTGCTTTAATTGGTTTTCCATCTGTATGTAACTGAAAGAAAAACAAGTATTTTTATCGTCAAAAACTAAAAACAATTTTTAGGTTGGAAAATCGACAGCGGTAACGAAAACAGCTAGCACATCGGCTGCATATGAACTTACCACTTTGACATGTATATCATGTTTATAAACTGTACTAAAACGCCATGTTCTTCGTTTTATATTTAGGTGTTATCGAAGTAAGTAAATGAGCGAAAACTGCTCCTCTGTCTTTCATCAAATCTAAGAATATTGTTTTCTATTTTTGTTTAGTGTAATGGAGCTGAAGTAAGTAAGAAAGAAATTGAAGTTGAAGGGATTGACACGATTAATGTTGTAATTTTCAAACTTTTATATTCAATTGTTTGATCTACCTGATATTATTGAAGACGCTGCTCAAGGTTTGCTTTTTCTCCTTATTATTTCCAGTTATACATGATTGTGACAGTTATTCAATTTTTTGTTCACGGAAAGGTCATGGTCGGCAAGTTTTTGCCGTGGTACGGACATCTGACATGGTTTTAATGATGCTTGATGCAACAAAAGGAGAAGTACAAAAGTAAGATATTGAAAAGTTGTCTTTACTTTCAATTAATATTTTAATACCGTTTCTTATTCGTTTTAGAGAAATATTAGAAGCTGAATTAGAGTCTGTTGGTTTTCGATTGAATAAGAAAAAACCAGATATTTATTTTAAAAAGACAAGAAAAGGTAAAAAAGTAAAAGTTTTCAAGTAAGTCTCTGACATCAAAACAATGATCACCTAACTTTCTGGCAACAAAGGTGTCCTCTTTTGTTTTAGATTGAAGAAAACGGGCGGTGTTAATATTACTTCAACAGTACAATATTCAGAATATTCAGAAAAACTGATTTAGTTAGTATTACATGAATATAAACATTCTTTTACAATTAAATTCTGTATAAAGCTCGCTATGAGATATTTACAAGATTATATGATACATGAAAATGATCAAATTAAAATAATTTTCGCTTCACTGATAAATATTTCTTAACGCAGTTTTAACGATATTCAATGCTTAAGTATTATTTCGTGAAGATTGTACACCTGATGAATTTATTGATGTTGTTGTTGGTCGAAGAGCCTATATGCCATGTTTATATGTAAGTGTATTTTCGATTTGAAGATGTACAGTTACAAGTATTCGATATTTCCTTTCAAAATATATAATAAAATCGATCAGATATCAATTGAAGAAGTTGATAGATTAGCTCATTTACCTAATTCAGTTGTTATAAGGTACAATTAATTTGTTTCTCTGTTTTTGTTCATACTCGAATGTACTTATTATTTCAGTTGTAATATGAAATTGAATATTGAGTATATGCTTGAAACAATATGGACACTATTAAACTTAATTCGTATTTACACAAAAAAACGCGGTGAAAAACCCGATTTTTATGGTGGTTTAATTATGTGCAATGGTGTCCCAGTTGATTTTGTTCGTCGTCCTGTACATCGTATACTTGTTGAACAATTCAAATATGCGTCAGTCTGGTTTGGTAACATTAACGATTTTTCCTGAACAGGCCTGAAGAAATTCTTTTTTTAGTTCATTCTCTTTCATCTTGGGATACTAGTTGTAAATTTAGCCCTTAAAGAGTTACACACGTCTTACAAAATGAAGATGTGATACAAATTGTTAAAAAATAAACAAATTGAACAGTATCTGTTGTTGTTATCGGACTGTATTTTGTTTATTTTGTTCTTTTAGTTCTTTTTAATAAAAAATTAAATATTTTTATTGTATAATCAATTTGCAGGATGAGATTGAATTTACTTTCTCGTAAAGAACACTTCATGTATACGGTTATCTTTTGGCTCACCACGCATATTTCAGGGAGGAAAAACGCTTAACCTATGAATATCAACGACTTTATAGTATTTTTTGAAGTATGCAAATTTAGTGTTACGAATTTTTATTAATTTTTTTTTCGTAATTTTATCGGGTTTATCATTTTTAGTTTTGTTAATTATTTTCTTTGGTTTATTAGACATACGATATTGCTGCTTCAAGCGGACAATTTATTAGCAGTTTAGTGATGAGTACAACATGGGATCATTAGTACGACATCCACATTTTGTAAATTATATCATACGCGGTTAGTATTAGTCAGTATAGGACAGACATTTCTCTTAAATTCATTTTTTATTGTGTTTTAGGACTTATCATCACTGACATATGATCATATATGAGCATATTGAGATATATTTACTGTTCATATTAGTTGCTCGACATGGCGCTACAATGACTTGTTTTTAATTCGCTTGAAAAATTAAATATGAATTAAGTTACCTGATAGAAGAATCTACGTCGAAATAGTAGGTCGATTTGAGTTATCTGAATTAATGGTCTTCGCTTGTGCAAAACTTTTTGATGATTTTGTTTAACGAAATGAACTGATGATTATTTTCCGTTTCGTTATTTTTTACAACACTTTAAACAAAGAGCTGAACAACAAACAAAAGTTATAGAAATTCTAAAAGCCTTTGAATATACCATCCTGTTCTACTATTTCAATAATTGATACTTGCTAACTGCTGAAGTTCTAGTTTCATCAATATTTGAACAATAAAATTGAAATTTTTTCGTAGGATAGTTTTATGTTTGTTGTACGTCAGTTATGAATCATTCAGTAATCGTGGTGAAAAATATTTGATCGAGTCAAATGGATTTGTTGTTTATTAGAAACTGAAAATCATAATGAATTTCCTACAGTAACAATTAAGAGTCCGACGTACGTACGCAAATTGTCAAAACTGTAGAAAATTCACTAGTCTATTTTGTTTTAGGAGGACAACAAAGGAGAGTAAATTACATTTAGTATACTTCATGGCCTCACTAAATCTTAACGATTTTAATGAAAAAATTAACTATTAAATATTATTATCGCTGGTAACAAGATAGAACAAGTCTTTTTTCTCATTTAGAATTTAGTTTTCAAAATCGACACTATGCGTGCTTATTCAACAATAAATACGATTCATGTATAAGTTCTTCCTCGATTATGTGATTATTTGAATAATTAACACAACTATTCTGTCACTTCTATTAATTCTTCTTATGTACTCTTTGTGATATAATCTACTTCATATTATTTTAAACATATCTAAGATAGTCGGCATTATATGCACGTAAATATTTACTTCATTCATGACTTGTATCGAAATAGACACTTTTTAAGAGTGTTCACTTGTCCAATGTTAAATTTGAACGTTACATTGATTTGAAGTCACATGCTAAACACAGCATCTTATACAGAACATACCTAAACTCAATGATTCCTATCTGTTCTATGTACTTCTTTTTAACTGAGATTATTTCTAGTATTCTACTATTTCATACGAATCTTTTGCAATTTTTAATACGTATAAAATCTGACTCAATTAGTGTTCTTGTCGATTTTTTTTTAAAAACGATTAAAATAGGAATAAGATAGCCACAGAAGCTATTTCTCACCAATAACAGAACAGTGTCTGATGGAAGCGTGCTATGATAGAAAATGAGTAAAAGCAATTGCTGATCAGTTAATTATAAAAGAGCTCTTCAGTTTATCAATTAGATTAGTATTGAATTCAATGATTTTCGCTGAGGTTGATTCTTTGCTAATAAACTGGTCAGGTCTATTTTATTTTTCAGATATGTTTGTACTTTTATTAATCTTCTTGTTCTATGGTGTTCATCTTACTTTTCCCCAATATATCCATAATAATCCACTCAATTATCCGTTAAATGAGCATTATCGATTCAATCCAGATATATATCGATCGTCATTTTTCTATCCACCTATTTATAATGTATGATTTTATTCATTTTTACTATGAATTGTTAGAATAATGGACATCATTGTTTCATTTTGCCATTTTAGGTTGATATTCATACACAGTACGGTTATGTCCGAGGAACATCGTACAGTGTAGATTCGTGGTATCCCAAATATGTGTCCGTCTTTCTAGGTATTCCATATGCGAGACCACCAATGGGCATTCATCGTTTTCAGGTGAATTTTTCTGAAATCTTTAAAATATCATTGCGAATAACTTTCTCGCTTTGTTTAGCCCCCATTTCCACCTGATACGTGGGAAAATCGAATAATTTACGATGCTACATATTTTCGTTCTTCATGTTTACAACCATTCTCCGAACAAGAAAAAATTCGTCAACATATTCCTAATTTTCCACCATCAAATTTCAGTGAAGATTGTCTTTATCTCAATATATTTGCACCAAATGTATGGATTTGTTGTTGACTAATGTTTTAGTCATTTGTTTTCTTCTCTTTTAAGCGTACAGATCGTTATATGCCAAAGTTGCCTGTTCTTGTTTTCGTTCATGGTGGAGATTTCATCGGTAAGTTAATCACAAATTTAAGCATTAAATTATCAAAACTTCTCTTTTATTTTGTTTAGGTGGATCATCTCAATTGTACAACGGATTTGTTCTAGCACAACGTGATGCTGTTGTTGTTACTTTTAACTATCGACTAGGACCATTAGGTATGATAACATTTTTTCAAACATTTAGTTAATTTAATTTTTTTCGCTAATTTATTTAGGATTTTTGACTACAAATACAATGAATGGACGTGGGAACTATGGTTTATTCGATCAACGTTTTGCATTGAAATTTGTCTACGACAATATTCGAGAGTTTAACGGCGATCCGGAAAATATAACAGTGATTGGTCATGAAGCTGGTGCGGCGAGTGTTGGACTTCATTTACTTAGTCAAGATCAGCCGTGTAAGTGCTTTGAATTATCATGATGAAAGCATTTGAAGTTGAATTTACTTTGCAGTATATTTTCGACGCGCTGTTCTTATGAGTGGATCTGATTTATGTAAAACATCTTATCTTCGTGATGAACATTTTCCTTTGGAAATGGCTCGAGCACTAGCGCGTCGTGTTAGCTGTTATGATCGTAATGCAAATGCAATGATTGAGTGTTTAAGGCAAAGAGATCCACATAGTCTTATTAACGCACAAGTTCCAGTAAGTATTAATTATTTCTTACCGTTATGTGTAACTTAACGTTGTATTTTAAGTAAAAAACAAGTGTAAATATTTTGCAATCTTTAGTTTCCATATGAATATGGTGGCCATCCGTGGCGACCTACAATTGATTATAATACAGATGATGTGCTGAAACCTATATTTCAAAGTAAACCCATTGAATTACGACGTCTTGGTCTATTTGCAAACGTATCAGTTATGATTGGTACAACATCAGATGAATCAGCTGAATATATTGCACAACAAATGAATTCATATACCATTGAAAATGGTTTATCAAAACATGATTTTGATCAATATATTAATTCATATACTAATAAACTTGTTCAAGATTATTATTCATTTGAACGTCAAAAATTTACGTATGAATACGTTGAATCTGAATATATATTACCAATGGGCGAAAATTATTTAGACGAAGAAACAATAGCAAATTCTCTTCGATATCGATATACATTTTGGCCACAGCCTGATAATAGAACAATGATTCGTCAACGTTTGATCGATTTACATTCTGATTTTCGAACGACATCTTGTGTGGCGGATGCTGCACGTTTTCATGCTATTAAAACGTGGAATTCAAGCTATGAATATGTTTTCTCTTATCATTCATTAACAAGTTTTTATCCCCAATGGATGGTTAGTACGTTGAATATTTAGTTAGTACAATGTTTCTATTTTTTTTCTTCTTTAGGGTGCACCAGCGGGTTATGAACTCTATTATTTATTTGGCGTACCTTTTTTTAACGATTCTATTTTTATGCCATGGTACGGTTATCAAAAACGACAGTTGTACACATTTGTTGATGAAGAAATGAGTAATTATACAATGCACTTGTTTGTTAATTTTGCTCGTTACGGGTATGTGAGACGAATGCTTGTTCTTGTATAACTAGCTTATTTATGAAAGATTTCATAGTATCCCAATTTTTTTAACTCTAATTTTAGAGATCCAACACCTGGCGGCTTTTTGCGTGAATATACTCCGGTATCATTGCAAAATCCGTCTAATCCATATCAGTTTGGTTATGCTAGACGTTTACAAGTTGGCTGGTCACCGATGCTTGTGAATAATATGACATATTTAGATATCGATTATCGACCAATGGTAAAAACTAATTATCGTTTTGACGAAGCTGGCTTTTGGTCTGATTATTGGCCAATGTTATGGAAGAAACGTATTAGTAAGTGTTTTCTTGTTTCAACGATTGAGATTTTTTTGTCTTTTAATTAAATTATGCACTTTTTTAGCTCCTATTCCTACACCCTATTTCAAAGGTGCTATTATGAATCATAAAGATACGACAATTGTCATGTGGATATTAGTTGCTGGTTTGTGTCTATTTTCTATTGTTCTAATTTCTTTATGTTGTATCCTGTTTACACGTATTAGAAAAGAAGGAAAAACAGCAGAATTTGATCGTATAGATAATAATTAGATTTTTTAACGTCGTTCTTCTCAGCTTTATAATACATTCCACTAATTTTGGTGCGATATATTACATGTACTAATTCTGATTTTTTTCTCAGATCAAGTCTTTTGCTCTTCAGCCGCTGGCGGCTATTAGTTTATTCTTGTTTTACGTGGCCACTTTACAGCCGTTTGATTTTCGAAATATCTTTTTTTAACATTTTCTTTTATGAATTGTTTTTTTTTTTGGATGACATTTTAATATTGCCATATTGACTGTATATAAAATTTGTGCGTGTTGATACAAGAAGAGTTGTGATTGTATATATTGTAATAGTTTTAGATTTATTGTCTATCTATTATTTGTGTGTTTTAGTAAATAAATAAATGTCATAGGATAGTTTTGAACTAATGCAATTAGATGAGTGTTAAGTGTGCGTGTTTTTACAGATGAATTCGAAGCATATATATGGAAGTTGATGGAGTTTTTGTTTTTGGATATGATTTTTAATAATTATATAAAGATTTGTCAGCAATATTGTGCATAAGAGTAGTCTAACATAAAAGGAGTGAGATAATTTTTTCTAACCTAACGAAACACAAAGTATCAAAAAGTTTCTTTTCCTGAGTATGGAACGGGCTGAAGTGACCTCAATACTACCTAGATTTCTGTGTATACGGTTGAAATAAATCAAACGCTTTTGGACATAAAATAATCCCCGTCAATGCTGAAGCTGTTTGGGAAAACTTCCTAGGACTTGTCCGTTTTCCAAAGGAAAAGGAAATTTGAAGTATAAAGTTTATATACGAGGATTTTTGTGGTTTCCAGAGGGATTTTTGTTAGTAGCTGTAAACTTTCGGGATGAAATTGTGACTGATCAAATTTCGATTTAAATTTGGTGTTTACAGCTACTGAATGGACTAGTAACAGACAGTGGATTATTGATCTGATATTGTTAGACACAAGTTTTAAAAAGTATTCCCATATCTCTCCATATGATCAGAAAAAAAAGTTATTAAATAGAAGTTTCCCTCGCGCTACTATTCTTATTTACCTTCCTTCTATTTACAGGAGCGTCTATCCTGTTATTTGAGGCACAATATCTCAAACAAAAGTAGGTGGGATGGTTTTATGCTGTAAAAATTCATTTTCTAAGTGGTACACTGAAGACTCGAATCGCTGAAGCAGTACAAAAAGCCTCAAATGCTTAGGTAAGAATAGACACCGCTGCATTAAACAGAAATTATCTTAAATATCTTACGAAAAACATAAACTTTAGTTGTTTCGAAACAGTTTACAGAAAATCCTAGCATTTATGAGTCAGAATAATTTTATATATAGTGAATTATTAATATTTCAATTGTTAGCTACACACTTCAAATATAAAGTGTATTTTTTTATTGTGTTTTTGACAGAGACAGAAATGACGCTTATCTACATCATCTGCTATTTCTTTTCACTTTATATCTACATATGTCTGCTTAAATTATTTCTCTATAGTCGTCTATTGTAGATAGGAGGGGCGATTATCACTGTTTCTCGACCAGGTGTATAACGTTATAATTACGATAGAAAGCAAAAATTGAATTAGATAAGATTTATCGCACTCTAAAGTAAATTATTAAAAAAAAAGATTGTTTCAGATCAAAATTGTTTATCTTATTCTAAATGGTTATAATTATTAGTTTTAACCCTTTCCAGCCTGATGTTGACACTTTTTGCTGTGTTTTCGAAACAGCCGGCTGGAAAGGGTTAAGGAAAAAGATACTTTATAATAGTTAAAACTATAGTACACTATTCTTTGATTCTAATCAAAAACAACATTAAAAGAATTTATTCTATTTCTCCGTTAAAAATAGTTTAAACATATGTATAAAAGCAAAAGAAATGCGAATACTGTTATTCTCTTGAGTATTTCATGAGTAATAAAGTCTCGACTGTAATGGCGTTAATTTTAATTCGATCATCTTACCACTTCTTAACATAGCACATTTTGGTGATGTCATATATTCAAGAAGAAAAACAAATTCAAAATTTCTACACATACCCGTATAATAGATGATTACTTAGTTAAACAGGTATCTACAAATAAATAACTAAATATTATGTCTTAAATTTTATTTTATTTTATTTTATTTTTTTTTTATTTTTAAACCCAGAGCACGTGACCAGCTGAAAATCGAGGCAAGCCCCATTACATTCATCTATAGGTCACGGTCTGAGGCAATGAACATGAATAGCTTGCCCAAGGCCATTACATAGCTGCTGTCATCTAGATGGATTCGAACGCGGCACTTGTAAATACGTTGTCCTAGCCATTAGCTAATACAGCCATGCTGCACAATACAGCCATGCTGCACAATAATTTGTTCAATAATTTATTATATTAAATTACTACAAGAACGATGAAGTGTTACAAGCGTATTATATAATTTAAATAAAATTAGACATAATATTAAAATACAAATATTCTATATATGTCACAATACAATGTTCTACTATAAACATACACGGTTGATACGTAATCTGCTATTGTATTGTCTTGTATAAACAAAAAAAAAGTCGAAAAAGTATAACTACGTTGAACTTAAGTTTTTCTCTCAGAAATCTTTCTCTTCATAAAAAAAGAAACGTTTCCAACTACCGCCTTCTTTTGTCGAATTTCTTTTGTAAGATATAGAAAATAGGCTTTTCAGTAGCAGAAAAATTCATATAACGCTCATAAATCTGATACGTGTACGCTAAAACTAGAGAATTAAAGGTTTTCAAACAAGCTGAGTGTGATTGCGATGTTAGTTTGATTTTATTTTGATCTTGGTAGCGAAATTCTGGAAGAAAACGTTTTTAAAGCGTGGTGGCTTTTAATATACAGAAATTAAATTTGTAATACTCGTGCTTTAAATTTTACAGCAAATTCATTAAAAAGAGCATACTTTCAACTGTTCGAATCAGTTTTTTGTTTAACTCAAAAGACTAAAGTTTCTTGAAAGGATTTTTTCTCGAAGAAGATTTTTGATAACGACCTAAAATTTCAATTCACACATAGTTGAAAGAGAAAACTTGAAAAGGGAAAATTAAAATTAAATATCTCATGTAGATTTACGTACGAGAGAGAAGAAAATAAAACTTTTTAAACTAAAGGAGAACGTATTTCTATCAAAATAAAAGAGGAAAGAACTATTTGAACGAATATGTCTATAAGTCAATACGACCTGTGGGCATGAAGGAAGAAGAAAAGAAGATGATACGTCTCCTATTTCTTCTTTAAAAATCACATTTTTGCCGTAAAACACAATTTTTCTAATAAGATAAATGTTTCAAAGCTAAAATTCTTATCAAATATTTATCTTCATAGTTGGAAAAAATCAAAAAAGAAACCTCGTCTATCTAAACGCTACTTACCGCAAATCTAAATAAAAAAGACAAATCAAAAATTGAACCGCATATTTAACGAAAAATGTTTTTGCTTTATCTTAGAAATTCATTTTTTATACCACAAGTTCGACAAATACTTGATCTATCGATCGTGCATATTTTTTAAAGTTCGTCGATATCAAGGCTCGGTGAGATATACAAACATTTATCGCGTTCTACACAAAAATGTCGTAACGTGTCAAACTAGTATTTTTGTGTTTTCGAGTAGATAGTTAATATAGATTAAAACATTCATTCTTGGCGTTAGATAATCCTAAATGCCAGCTACAAACTGTTAGTAATAATGTATAGGTTTAGTTGATAAGAACTGTGTTGAAAACAGTGGTAGGCGACAAAAATACTTTTCTTTTATGTTCTGTTTTGCAGAACTATGAAAGATAAAGACATGGTTTTCTTATAATAGATGATCTAATTATAGAGAAAAAAAAGCAAAACAAAATTTTCAAAATTTATACAAGAATCATAATCATTTTAAGTTTCACACTACAGCAGTACAATATAAGCGCAAATCACTTATATTTTGCGTTTGAACAAAACATTTTCGTTTTTAGCTAAAAAGAGAACCTTTTATTCAAAAGATTAAAATGAATTAGGAAAACTATATGTGACGAAAAAAGCAAGGAGAGATGATGAAGAGGGAAATGGAAATAAAGAGAACGAAGAAACATCAAGTTAATAACAACAAGAGTCACTGAGCAACAACGATATTGGTTTGTTTGTAGATAGACAACAAATTGAGTCTAAAATAATTTATGAAATATTAACAAATCCTTGATCACTACCTTATAATTACAAATTTAGTAAATTAAATATCTACAGTGTAGTAAGATCTATCTGTTCATTCAACTTATTCGTGACTATCGTATTCACGTGTTCATGAAGGAGGATTTTTGTCGTTATCATATTTTATTTAAAAGAATATATGCAATAAGAGATCGTACACAGAATAAATTAGGTCAATTAGTTTTAAAGCCCCTTCGGTCATTGAAAGGTGCATCTAATTTTGTAAAAAAACACGAGAAAAATGACTATCACTTATTATTAACAACACAAGTTGAACAATTTATCAAAACCTGCTCAGATCCTGACACAAGTATTGATCGTATATTAGATAAAGAGGATAAAGATCAAATCATTACTAATCAAAAAGTGTTAACGATTATCATTAAATGTATTCTATTTTTGGCTAAGCAAAATCTTGCATTTCGTGGTAATGATGACCATGGTTTTCTGAAAAATGTATGCAAAGAATGCAATGTATATGAGTGGTGAAATTCAGAACTAGTTGATAAATATTTGTAAAAATTTCATACAAAAATAAATAGTCAAACAATAAGTCGATCAACAAAAATTTTATTCCATATTAGTTGATGAAACCTCGAATGTTAGAGAAACTGAACAACTCTCACCGGCTGAAAGATATTTATCTTGGAAATATGATGGCGTAGAGGTCAAAGAAGATTTTATTGGTTTCATTCCTCTTCATGCTGCTGGTATATCCGACAAAATTATGGAATTTATACGTGCTGCTGGTCTCGATTTATTTTATTTAAGAGGTACAATTCTGTTTCATAGTAATTGTGGTGTATAACTCCAACATGTTTTTAGGATAACGGTGCGAATGTCATGTCTGGACATCTTAATGGTGTTCAAAAAATCATATCTAATATTCTACTGAAGGTGATTTATATTCATTGCTCAAGTCATTCATTCAATGGACTTAGCAATATGTGACGCATGTAATGAGAGTGTAATAAAATCATTCTTTGATCAGTTAGAGTAATAATTAAATTTATTAATTCGCCACCAAAATGTCAGTCGATGGTTAGATTGACAATCCAAGCAACCACGTGTACCGCAAGAAAAAGAAAACGAACAAAATTAGTTTAGCATCGTTGGGTAAATAAAGATGTGTCAATTCTAACGTTCCATCAATTGAATCCTGCGATTGTTATTTTGTTAGCATTTATGATAAAGAATGGCGATGCAGAAACGAGTGGTAATGCGAGAATTTAAAATGTATTGTCGATATTGATTTTATAATCCCATTGTTTGTTGTGTCAAAATATTTGCTATTACAACACCATATTCTGAAGCGTTTACAAGATACGAAATGTAGTAAGTTAGTCATTCGTTCTGTCGATAAAATGCGTAGTTTATGTACATTTAGATCTCATTCAATTGAATTTCAATATGATAAACTTAAACTCGATGAATTACAAAATGACCTTAAACAATTTTCTCGTGATAATAATGTTGAATTAAAAATATCAAGAACTAGTAAACATAAAACAGTTGAATTATATTTAAAACATATTTATGAAACATTCATACAAACAACTCTCGATCAATTATCGTACAGATTTAGTGAACATCAAAAAATAGTAGTGAAAATAATGACCTTAATTCCAGTTTATGTGGTAGATCGAACAGTCTATACGATATTAAAAATTCGTTGACTTTTATAAAGATGATCTATCGTCAGATGATAATAGTGTTATCTACACCAAATTTCATATGTGGGAAAATAAATGGGAAAAAATAAGAGTAGAAGAGAGACCAACAAATATCAATGAAACATTAAATGATTAGTTCGTTATCGATCATTCTTTTCAAAGTTAAATCAATTATTCGAATTATTTGCCGTTTTGCCCGTAACAATAGCGACAGCTGAACGATCATTTTCAACAACGAAACTAATTAAAAATTATTTAAAAAACAGTACTGGTAATAACCGATTAAGTAATGTTACTCTGATCCATATTCATCTATAAAATGCAAAAGAATTAAATGTTGAAGATGTTGTTAATGAGTTTCGTAAAGACAAACGTCAAATCAAATTTACCAAAGATTGAACAGAACCGATTTTCTCTATTCTTAACATTTTTAGAGACATTTCTAGAAGGGGTGTTAATTTAGTGTCATATTAGAAAATAAAAATAAATTCGTCATTTATATTTATAAAATAAATAATAAATAACTGAAAAAAAATTATCTTTATAAATAAAGATAAATGAGTCTTACCTTTATCTTTAAAAAATAGAGGTAAAATAAAGATTTTTTTTTTGCTGTTTTCAAGTGACTTAACAAACAGAAAAATGTCATCGTTGATGCCCTCACCTTCTTCTCAAATCATACGCTGATTATTGCTCTTCAATTGTTCAAATAAGTGGTTTGAAGTCATGATGAACTACCCAGATCGACTAGAACTAACCTGACTCGAAAAGAGGAGATTGAATAGAACAAGCACAGCGAGTTCAGAGAAAAAATCGTGATCGCAGACGGATAATAATCATTTTATTTATCTTTATTTCTTTATTTTTTGGAATTATCTCTACAAATTCATGTGTTTTCAATCAGAAACATCTTTTAAATAAAGTACTTCGTCTGAATAACAACAACTTCTGTGGTCTTAGAACAAATCCACATTTACTGCATATATTCCATAAAATCAAATCTTTATTTCTTTATTTTACAAAAAATAATTTCTTTGGGGCTGTCCTTTTTTGGTCGTTGATCTTCCGAACATCCGACCCAGTGACGGGATGCTCGGAATTGGGTCCGTATAGCATAAAATCGTTTTTCCGGGTGTTCGGAAAGAAAAGTATGACCAGTTATAGAATTTACAAAGAAAGCCCTAAATTCTGAATCGCTAGGTTGTGCTATCGTTCTGAACATCCGATCTTTTTTCATTCCGATCTTCCGGACTCCTCATTTCGAACATCCGGACTTTTTCAAAAAAACGGGAGCTCGGAACGGACTACTCTGTCGGATGTCCGTAAGAAAAAGCAAGGACGAAAAGGGACGCGGCCAATTTTTGTTTCATTTATTTATATTTATTTTTTAAATATAAATGACGAATTTATATTTATCAATTATTATAAATGAACAATAAAACTAAATTAACACCCCTAATTCCTAGATCTTCTCTTTCTTTCTCCTCTCAAAAAACTTTTTTTCGTCTTATCTTTTGTAGTAACTTCGAACAGTCAAAGCGATAAATGTAATGTGGAGATAAAATATAAGAAAAAATTTATGGTTCAAATAACTTTAAAATGGTAATTCAGACTAGTGAAAATGGATTTTTTCCCCAGATGCCCACCCCTTATCAAAATCCTGGCTATGGTCTTGAGATTGGATCTCATATACAACGAGAAGACTCATTAGAAAATGCTGTTTATACCTTATGCTTCAGGATCGATCTCAGAAAAAAAAGACTACAAAAATACGATCTGTTAGAACAACTGTATGAGTGATGACGCATCATCAGAACGTGTGTATAGATCGCGTTGTAAAAGATCGAGTACACGTGTTAAAAGGTAATGTAACTAAAATTTTAAAACACAACCATGTATGTGATTAGTTTAATGATGATATGTAACACTAGACATGTTCCACAACTTATTAGAGAAAGAAAAGAACAAAAAAAATTAACTTGTGACTGAAGCGCGACTAAGAGACTTGTTCTCTTCTCAAGTTTTGTGGCATACAATTTTTGTTTTTTTCATTTATTTTCAAGTTCAACTTTTATTTGGAGTGTCATGAATGACCTACTTTCTTAATCAACCTTCTCAAAATACTGTCATACTTTACCTTTAATTCTAATATATCATAGGGTGTGGAGTTGTCTGAGGTACACAATGATGAAAAAGCGTTTTTTATAAAAGGAATTTCTGAAATAGTTTTCAGCTCTTAAGCATAACCTCAAACGATTATACCTTGTAAGAGAGTATTCAACTCTTAATTCCCGTTCGGAAACTTTTATTTATATCATCAAACAATATTATCTCCTACGTGCTATTATCTGAAATGTGCGTAATAAAACGAAAGATAGACCTTCTACTCAATTGTATTACACATTACACATTCATTATCTGTCATTAATGAATTACAGATCGGGTATCATGTTAAATATATAAAAGAGTATAGTTATGGAATCTACGCATTTTATTTTTTTCTAGTTATGTATTCCGTATCTTCGCTATTAATCGAAAATAAACGGTAAAAGTTCGTTATATAAATTCTTTTCGTTGTTAAAGACAAGATAAGATACATTATGAATATAACGAAAAGTCTGCGTCATCATGTATAAAATATATTTGCAGAGCTTGTGTAACACCTGATTCATCACATTCATACACATGTATATTTTGTACAGTCAAACAATCAAACATGTTCCTCAATGACTTTTAAAATAAAGTTTTTTCAATTCACTTCATTCTTTGCTAAAAGTGATCTGACTTTCATGACGGCATATTCAGGTCATTGAATCAAATACTACATAATTCGAGTAAAAATTTATGTCTTGAAATTTTTCTTTTACTCAAGAGATAGAAGAGTATCTGGAGAATATGAAAAGTTCAACACTTTTTTAATTA
>CAJNOQ010000667.1:0-43803 GCA_905250885.1 Didymodactylos carnosus
CAGACTGTGGCTCAGACCATGAACTTCTGCTGGCTTCGTTTCGAATCAAGCTGAGAAAAAAATCACGAACCAGTGAAAGCAGCCAAATACGACCTGAGCAACATCCCAATTTCATACAAAGTCAAAGTAGGCAACCGCTTCAATGAACTCAGTTTGCTTGACAGGGAACCCGAGGATCTATGGACAGAGATCCGCGACATTATCACCGGAGAAGCTAAGAGACAAATACCAGCCGTCAAAACAAAGAAAAAACCAAAGTGGATCTCTAGAAATACGCTAAAAATTGTACTAGAACGTCGAGAAGCAAAACCCAGAGGCGACAAACAGCTGTTTGCTAAGTTGAACGCCGAGTTCCAACGCGAAGCGCGAAAAGACAGACAAGCACAGATAAATCAACAATGTATAGAAGTTGAAGAGAATAATCAAAAGGGCAGAACAAGAGACCTGTTTAAAAAGGTAAGAGAATTGAAAACTCTTTTTACATCTAGGAAAGCAATCATCACGAATCATCGAGGAACACAACTATTCGACGGAGAGCAGATCAAGAACAGATGGAGAGAATACACCGAAGCTCTCTACAAATGCGAAGACCCTGACGCTGCAGCTCAGGCAGCGCACGAAGACAACCATGAAGTGGAACCGGAAATCCTACCAAGCGAAGTGCAATGGGCACTGAACGCCCTGAGCAAATGCAAAGCACCAGGAGTTGACGAAATTCCCATCGAACTGATACAGGCTCTGGGAAACGATGCAATCAAAGTTCCCACCACACTTTGTCAACAGATATGGAAGACCAAACAATGGCCCAATGATTGGAAAAGATCGATATTCGTACCCATTCCAAAGAAAACAAATGGCAAAGACTGCTCGAATTATCGCACCGTCGCCCTCATCTCCCATGCTAGCAAGATAATGCTGAAAGTCATACAAGGAAGACTTCAACCATACATCGAACGGGAGCTCCCAGACGTACAAGCAGGATTTAGAAGAGGCCGAGGAACACGAGATCAAATCACAAATCTACGTTGGATCATGGAGAAAGCAAGAGAATTTCAAAATGAAGTATTTCTGTGTTTTATCGATTATGGCAAAGCTTTCGACTGCGTGGGCCACACAAGATTATGGAACGTTCTTCAAGAGATGGGAATACCAAAGCACCTGGTTGAGCTGATCAAGAACCTGTACGCCAATCAAGAAGCAACAGTGAAGACAGAATACGGTAACACGGACTGGTTCAACATCGGAAAAGAAGTACGGCAAGGATGCATCCTATCTCCATATCTTTTCAATATCTACGCCGAACATAGAATGAAACAAGCCGGCTTGGAAGGAACAACTGAAGGAATAAAAGTCGGCGGGAGAAACATCAACAACCTGCGGTACGCAGACGATACCACACTACTGGCCGAATCGGTTGACGATTTGAAATGTCTCCTGAGAAGTTGAAAACGGAAAGCCTCGTTGCTGGGTTGAAGCTGAACATGAGCAAAACCTTTGTGATGACAAATGGACCTATGAAAGAATTCACAGTTGACGGCGACAAGATCGAGGTAGTTGAAGACTTCATTTTTCTTGGATCTCAAATCAACAACGATGGAAACTGCAGTCCCGAGGTAAGTCGACGCTTAATGCTAGGAAGACAATCAATCTGGACAAATTGATGGAAAGCAGGGACATCAACCTGAATACCAAGAAAAGAATCGTCAAAGCAATGATATTTCCGATAACCACCTATGGCTGCGAAAGCTGGACAATGAAGAAACAAGACCGAAGAAAAGTCGACTCCTTCGAGCTATGGTGCTGGAGACGAATACTTCGAGTGCCACGGACGGCCAAGAGAACAAACTGGTCGATCCCCGACGAGATCAGATGGCTCACTGGAATCTACCATGCTCAAACTGAAGGTATCATTCTTCGGGCAGATCATGGTTCGCTGAAAAAGACAATAATGCTGGAAAAGATCGAAGGAAAAAGAAGAAGAGAAAGACAACGAACAAGATGGATCGACTCGATCAAAGAAGACACGCAACTGACTTTGACTTTTGTGATAGTATAATTAACGTTGGTTCTTGTGGAAATAGTATTTGTGGTGACCCATCAGATTTCAATCAACAAGATAGAAATATATTTCACCAGAATTCATTGTCATCACGTCTGGATTTGGTAACAGCATCAGGTCACGGTAAGAATGGTTCTATTAAATGACACTTAAATGTTCTGTAAACGCTCTTGTTTTTCGAATTCATACGCCAAGGACCGGAGTTCTTTCTCACTCTTATTTTTCGCTTTTTGTTTTTCATTATTCACTCTTTTTCAACGCTACTACACTGTCCCAAAATGTTAGTGTAAATGTGTAACAATGTCATGCTAAAAGTGTAACAATGTTACGGTAACATTATCGCACTTTTGGCACTTTATCATGACATTATTACATATTTACACTAACATTTTGTGATTGGGACAGTGTGGTTTCTCTCTGATGTGATACACAAATGTAACATAACAATGGGGCGGCAATACCGCAGCGGCCAATGGAAAAAGTGACAAGATCCCCCTTGGTCAATAAATAAAAGTTTTATCACAGATGAAACACTAAGAAATTTTGGTATTCTATAAATATCTTACACTATTAATTAATAAAAACTATTCACGAATTTCGATAACTTTAAAAAAAGAAGTTTATCTCGATCATATTTCTCGCTATCATATGATGAACCAATGAGAAAGACGATAAACTAGCGAGAGCTCTCTCGCCAGAATTTCTTGCTAAGTTATCTTGATCCACTCAAGAAGATGATGTTAGCACGTTGTGTCTATAAACTTTGCGGTCATTGTTTTATGTATTTCTTTAAAAATTTCGCAAGGTCTTAGTTTGCTCTTATGTTAGTTTTAACATGTATTAGTTCTTGTCATTTCAAATGCAGACGAACGAGTAGTACCAATCAGATTTAGATTAATTATTGTTTGATTTTAGATTACCTATTTTTCTTGGCGGAATTGAAAAGATGATGAGCAACAATTTTGCTCTCGATTTAAATTGTATTGATATTTATATTTATTGTTCAAGTATTCATAAGTACAAACGCGAAGAAATCCACATGATTCGGTATGATATGATTTTATAAGATAATTTAGCAGTTGTAAAATATCGTCTTTTTCCGAACTAAAACGGATACTCACACATTTTCAGTTTTTGAGAAAGTTACTTTGAACGATTTGTACACGTTTGTTTTAATATCTTTCATTCTAGGTAATACAGAGGGCATCAATTACATTAGAAATGTGTCTATACGCAGTTTATTAGGTATGCCTAATTTAAAATTTAGTTTGTTCTCTGCTCAAACGCAGCTAACCTTAACTTCAGATTAAGGTGGTTAGTGTTTATTTTCGAGGAAAAAGTCGCTTAATCTCGTGGTAAGCTTTTTTCTTGTATTTTTGAGAAGCTTACTGGCGGCCCTTATCGCCTTTTTCTGTCTGTTTTCTAGACGACAAACACGATTAGAGGACATTCATGGGCAGAGGAAGAATATACTAAATGCATATACAGACATCTGCCTTTTTGCCTATCCGACTGGCCAATATTGCAAACAATTCTTAAGCGAATAGTGATGGCACATCTGTCACAAGTGAACTAAATACCAATATACTCAGATTTTTTTTATCTTATGTCTAATTCGAAGTAACGCTAAAAAAAGATCATATTCTAAGTTTCACTGTTACATAATCCAGCAATAAAAAAATCTGTTTATTTTCGTGTTTGTTACGCTGACTAGTATACGTTTCGTTATCTTTTATTTTATCCTTTTCTCCAAATTAAATTTGACCGATAAGGAAATTAAGTGCTAACGAGTAGCGATAGAGTAGAATCGCAAGTGCTTATGTAGACTTAGATTGTTACTTTGTATATTTTCTCACTTATGTTCGTGTATTTGATCAACAAATAAACTCAACCGCGATAACTCATTCTACGTTTCTTTTGCAATTTTAGCTGACGCATAAATCTTAGAGAAGTAAATTTTTTTCAAAATCTTCCGTTTTCTGTTTTTTTTTCCTTGCATTCTACTAGTCACTCAGAATAGAAACTTATTGTCAAAGTATCTGAAAGAATTCTACTGTGTGTATATTTGTGCTAAGTTACTACTAACTGGAAATGTTGATTTGATTTTTTCTGGGGAGCTTCATTTATTTTATAGTTTGAAAAGTCTTGACATTTGTAGTTTTACCATATACTAATGCATAACTGTTAAGATATCAAAATAATACTTGGAGTGTGGTGAGAAGTTAGATCTTCGACAGTTTGTCGGGTTTTCCTGTTTTCCTCACGAATAATTACTATTAATTTACCTTATTTATTTTGAAGAATACAGAAATTGAAAAAGTATTTGTGAAATCGATTATCACTGATGGAAAATAGAAAACGTGGTAATGAAGATGGCGACCAGCAAGATTTTAGAAAACGCAATCGTGTGGCAAAGAATGATTATCGTTATTTAGTGGCCAGTAGTGATGCCGGTTCAATAATCGGACGTGGTAAGTAAAAGTAACTTTGTTTTCTTGATAAAAGACATTGTAATGTTTCGTTTTATTAGGTGGACATAATATACAAAACCTTCGAAGTAAACACAAAACAATTATACAAGTTCCTGATTGCGATGGCCCCGAGCGTATTCTGACAATAAGTGGCGATGTAGATGCGGTGTTAGACACTTTAAAAGACGTTTTACCAACTATGGCTGAAAATCAAAGAGCTCGAAAAGATCAATGTGAATTACGGGCTCTTATTCATCAAAGTCAAGCGGGTAAGAAGCAGTTATGGATAAATATGACTAAGATTAGGCTACATAGGCTCATTTATCTTATTTTAAGGTGCAATTATTGGAAAGGGAGGGGACAGAGTGAAAGAATTACGGTAAGCTACTATTTTTGAGAACTTTTTAGTTGCCTCTGACACTGTCTGTTTGAGCGCAGCCTTTTTTCCTTGAATATATGCTTTACATTTTGTATAATGAATTTTTTTTTCTAGGCAAAAGTATAGTCTTGATACAAAAGTTTTCCCTCAAGTTTGTCCGGGTGACTCAACAGAAAGAGTGATTTCATTACGTGGAGCTCAAATCGATATTCTACGTTGTCTGACAGGTGAAATCACATTAAATACAGACGCATATTTGACAATGTTTATTGCTTTATTGTTTCATTTTTAGAAGTGTATAGTATTTTGGATCAAACTCCTATTAGAGGACCAAGTCGTCTTTATGATCCGTTTACATATGATGGTTATAATGTTGAGGAGTATGGTATGTGTTTAACAGGCGATGCATTTGTTTTGGCCTTTGATTATACTGTCGTCTCTTTTTAGGTGGCTTTTTTGATCAAGGAGAGATGGGTCCTTGGCGTAAGTCTCTTTTCTTGTATTACTTTTCATCATTACAGACAAATTTCATTCTGTTATAGGCGCAGCAGGAAATCGCGCTAGACAAGAATATGAAGGTGATAGTCGAGGTGGAAACTATAATCCTAGTCAATTAAGTGGGAATTATAATGAAGGACAAAATAATTATGGTGGTGGCTATAATCATCATATGGGTGGTGGTGGTGGTGGAATAAATTCAAATAGTTATCGTGGTCAAAATCACGAACCTGCTAGTGACTCAATTACAACACAAGTAACACTTCCCAATGATTTATGTAGTGCGATTATTGGTCCTAGGGGCACGAGAATATCGCAAATACGAAAGCAGTCAGGAGCTGGTAAGTGTTGTATAATGTGTTTTATACTCTAATCGGAACATTTGTTTTCAATTAAAGGAATTCGTATCGACGATCCGCTAGAGACGAATGATCGTATTATCACAATAACCGGTACACAACAACAAATAACACATGCCCAGTATCTATTACAAATGGCTGTTAAGCAGTCAGGTAGATGGGAGAATATGATATGTTCATGTAGAATCACTCAACCTGATTTATTTTACTTTAGGTCTCTACAATGGCTAAAAAAGTTGAGAAAAGAATAGTGAATGGTCAAAATTGAGGATGAACGTTTCACTTTAACTTCTAAACCTTTCTGTAGTAAAATCCCTGTGGATAGGATGTTAATTTGTTTTCCTGTCTTGTTCTCATTAGCATAACTCATGTCTTTGTTCGATTTTATTTATGTTTAGCCTTTTCTTGTATCGGTGTCAAATGTGATTGTCTTTTGTTCAGTAGATTATTATGCGAAAAACAAAGAAACATTCTATATCTCTATGAAAATATATTTTTTGTTCTCTTCTCTGTGTATGATGTTATATGCGAAACTTATTTTTTCTTTTTTTGTATATTTGTTACATTCAGATAGAAGGGTTGTCGTTTTTTCTTTTTTATTAAACCAAATGAGCTCTAATTGCTTATCGTTTTAAGCGTGATCTCCGAAAGGTGTTTGCCGACATTGGTATTGGAATTTATATATGACTTCAACAATTTATTGACCAATATTGATTAGAAACGTCATAGAAGTAGTAGAGAAAATGAAAAAGAATTAATCAGACGCATGAAAGATGAATCAATATGAGATTCATTGAAAAATAGAGGATGGTGTTTATCGTTGTGAATACATAATATTTCACTTTTGATTTAGTGTATTTCAGAAAATAACAGTAGAGACAAATGCTGATTCTCTTTTTCATCGGATCTGTTGTCATAAATATGTAGATAAAGGGTGGTGCAGAAGTCCTATCTTGATCTGAAGAATACATATTGTTCAAATCGAGACAGGACTTCTGGGCTACCCTTTATCTGCAAAAACTCGAGGATACCAAAAATAATTTTCTATCCAGTCAATAGCTAAGAAGTAGATTCAGTCCCGATTCATCGACACTTTATACTGTCGGCGGCTCACTTACATCTTTCATCTCTCCGCCCAAAACGTTATCGACCACTCAGGAAAAAAATTAATATGTCGACGAATCGGGAATACACCAACAAGTATAATTAAATAAATATACGTTTTCGAATTTTCTGCTTTGGTAATTTAAAATAGCTTGTCTTTTGAATCTACAATAATATAACATTCATCGAAGAATTAGAATTATTTATGTTTATGTTGATTATGGGTTAGATTTAATTGATGTCCTAAATAAACTTGGCATCCGAGAGACGATCTTGAACACGTACTACCAGTACAGACGTCTCACTTGGATGGAACAGAGAGAGATAGACACTGTTGTAATAGGAAATGGAATCTGATCGATTGAAACCTTAATACATAACTAGTGAATCAATAAACACATTCTATTGTAATTGTGTTGAAGCATTGTACAAAGGATACATGCATGACAACGGTGTTTTCATCGCTTGCGAGAAGAAATGATGTAGTGTATATACCTATTGACAGAGCCAATACATTCTGATGGGTGCCTGTTCTTTCATCCTACTCATATATTGTAAAGTCGACCCATCTTTAAAAATCTATTTTCAGTCAGGTTAAGGTGGAGATTGAACATGTCGTAAATAGTTTACAGTAGTCACTTCGATTCATGCATTTCAAAACTAAAATTGGACTCATGGAATGAATTTCAAAGATTTTTTCTTTCTCTTTGGCGCTACAAAGTTCGGAAGGGTTTTGTTCTGTAGAGGAAACTTACACACGGTTTAGAGAGTTTCAAGTTAGAATTAACATTTTAACAAAAAAAATTTTAATCAGGCTTCTTTGTTTTCTCTAATAGTTTTCTCTATAAAATAAAATCCCCCCGAACTTTGTAGCATCACAGGAAAAGTAGAAACTTTTTAAGCGCTGAAAATGAAAACGACCAAATTCGATGCGGAGTACAAAAACAACAAGTTTTGAAGTTATAAAATGTTTTATCTGAAGAAACTATCTGTCAAAAAAAAGGTAAAGATACTTTGTCATAAGTTTTCAATTACACTGAAATTGATAGGCATGTGCAGAGACATGTGTGATACCTATTTTGGCATATACAATTCTATGTATTTTCATGAATAATTCAAAAACACCTGTTACTGTGCACATCTATGTAGATAGACACTACATTTTTCTGTAACTGTTTTGTGAAAAACTGATGAACGGCAATACTTGAAAACTTGAAACAGGAACGAAAAAGTGCTTCACTGAGTTTCCGATTAGTTCTGAAAATGCGAAGCCCTAGCGACTTTTAGTTTTTATTTCACAGCATTTCTACGGAAAGCCCAAAAAGAGGGAAGGAGTACCCTTAATTAAGATTCTCCTTATGGCAGAAGTTTTCTCCACTATCGAATCTGATCTCGATGAAACTTTTCAGAGATTATTAGTTGATTCAAACCATAGCTATCAAAAAATTGTGACTGCTTCGACTAACACGGTTCCGGAGATATGGTTAAAGTTTAGGTTGAACAAGAGAGTTTTTATTGTCTAAATTTCGTCACCAGATCAAATGCTAAAGAGCTCGGATTGGTAAAAGATACGTGACTAAAAAGCTAATAGAGCTCGATTTTGTTGTAGAGTTTTGGAAGGGTTGAAAAGTCCGAAGTTCATAACCGACTTTCTTAATATTTCCAAGAAAGTTCTGTCCCTCGAAAACAAAATCTGAATTGAAAAACTGAACTGTATTAGCCTCTATTCATATGTGTTTAAGTGACTTTAAAGCCACTTCCGATCTTTCCAGGTTTTAGACTGACAGAAAACTCATTTTTCTGTAACCTAGAGACAGCATTGCTTTCGTGACAAAATATTGCTTTTTTATTGAAATATTCTATGAAAATGTTGAAGAATATATCACATATGTTTCGGCACATGACAGCAGATTTAGCATAGTCGAAAACCTTTACGGGTATGTTGATTGTTCGAAAATAGGTAATTGTGAATTTTGTGTAAATATGTAAAGCTACCTTTTTACATATAGCTTTAGAAAACTATAAAAATCTGTTATTATTGAGATTAGAAATATCCCATTAAGAAGAGGAGAGTTATTGTTCTATCTAAGCATGTGTTTTTCTCTAAATTGATTTTTTAGACTGAAGTCAACTTTTCTGGATGGGAGGGGATATAAATTCAATTATTTTATTCAAGTACTGAAGAATAATAATTATACAAAAGCATTCATGGCTCTTTTATCCAGAACGTACATGTTTGACATCTGTTATAAAAATGTGCTATTTTATCCGAATCACTAATCAGTCAATGAGATAAATTATGTAGCATTTTTTTTAATCATTAGGAATAAATTTTTGAATTCAAACGCTAGTAATAACCAAAATGAGAATAAAAATGAACAAAATATAAGTTAGTTAGTTCACTATTTGAGAGTAGACATATTCAGTTCTCGGGTTAGAATCAAAACGAAAGGAACTGCGGTTCCAGTTCCGAACTTAGAACAAGTTCGCAGTTCTCGGTTCTCAGCTTAGAGCTGGAAAGTAGTTTTTCAAGCAGTAATAATTCAACGAAATAGAATTCATTTTATAGTAAACGAAAGGATTCTTTTAAATGATGAGAGACAAATATGTCTTTTTATAGCTTTGTCAATAGTGTGTTTTCATTTTGTTAAAAGAAAGACAAGTCAAAAAGTCTTAGTTCCGAAAAACAGAAACTGTCTATGAAACCGTGATTCTGGTTCTTAATGAGAGAGTATACTTCTTCTTGCAATAATTTTTATTTTTAGTTGTTATACAACTAAATTTTATTTATACATTTTGAGATATATGATATGATACAAATAAATAGCACAGTAACAAAGAATTTTTTCTTGAAAACAAAAAAAGATTAAATAATTTCATTAATGATACAGAAAATCGAATTTCAGTGACTGTCTGTTGATCTTGCAGCATGCATTTAATTATCACGTATATTTAACGAACATTTTGAAACTTTTAGAGAAGAGCTTCTTGAATAATTCGACGGCAATGTTGTTGATGATGTTTGATTTAGTTCATTTAATATACGATCTAGAATTTGTTCAAATTTTGTATCACAAATCTTTTTTGATGTTAACTGTTGACCAACATGATGTAATTTCAATAAATAATCAGAGTGAAAAAAATTAGTATAATCCATGAAACGTTTATAATCTGTTTGTAATAACTAAAATGAGAATAAAAATGAATACAATATAAGAATCATCATTTTTTCATCGAGTTATAATTTACTCTAAAATCACTTTCTAATCGAACACGATCGTTAAATTCTTGATGAAATTTTTTTTCAGTTAATTTATTTCTAAAGAATAAAAGAAGAAAAAAAAATATGTTTAACAGTTTCATGTCGTTTATATCGTGTTATTATTTATCATTAATCTTCAATATTTTAATCGATAATTTAACTTACTTCGTTTTCCATTCATCTATTTGTTTTTTATGACTTTCATCTATTTCTCGAATTTGAAGTTGATGTTTTTCTTCCAATTCTTGTTTCAATGTTTGTAATGCAATACGCTCTCTTTGACTGTATTCAATCTAAAATATTATAGTCAATTATTAATGTTCACATCTATTCTGATGTATACCTCCATTTTGGCAACAGTTTCATCAATAACATTTTGTTTCTCTTGAATAAATTGCAATTCCATTAATCTTTGTGTACGTCGTTCAGTATCTTCAACAGCCTTTTGAAATTAAGATTCAAACAATATTAATGAAAATAAGACAATTTTATTCACATAGTTTTGTAGTCAAAGGAATATCAATATTTTGTTAAGATGATAATATAGAGAATTAGAAATGCTAAATATAATCGAATATCATACTTTTGATAAACGTTCATTGGCCAATTGCCATTGACGGGCTAGAGCAGCTTCTGATTCATCTTTCATTCGTCTGATTAATTCTTTTTCCTTTTCTCTATTAGTTTCATGACGTTTCTGATCAATATTAGTCAATAAATTATTGAACTCCTAAATAGAATAACATCAGTCGTTTTTAGGGTATGAAAAGCTGATAGAATATCGCTGATAAAGTTCAATGTTTCACACAATAATCCTAAATGATTGCAATATAATTTTTTATCTTTTATCGTGATGTCAATCTAAATGAACTGCTTGTTTGTTGTTCTTATCATAAGATTAAAGTTTTTAATAATGCATTTTTTTCACCTCTTGTAATGTATGTTTTTCTGTTTCCAATTGCTCTTTCCATTTCAAGTTCAATTGATTTGTTTTCAATTGATATTCCTCTTCTAAGCGAGAACGTTCTGCTTGAATTAATTTTTCATAAGTTTGTTTAATTTGAATATCCGTATCACGTTTTATATGTGTGAGAATTTGATCACCGACATCTTATCAAATGATTAAAATACAAGGTATAGAGAGAACGAAAATAGTATTCATAGCGGTAATAAGCATAGCAATCATATTAAATTCTTAAATTAACGAAAAAAACAACAACTGTGATGAAAGCGAAGTGGATCTACATTTTGTGCTAAAATTAAATCATGCATAAATGAAAGAGAGAACTCAATTGATTTATGCCCATTGTTTCCATTGTTTTTTGCTTAATAAAAAAATCATAGTCTTTAGAAATAGCCACATTATACAATCGACTGTTGAAGTTTAAATGTAATAATGGCTATAAAATATATTTTTTATTAGAAAAGCAAATCATTACCCTAGATCACAAGTGTCTATAAGTTGAATATAGCCACTTTCATCTAGTACACAAGTGAAGAAGGACGATTAAGTCATTTTCATGTTACAAATTTTCTCTAGAATGTATCTATGGATTGGATCACTAGAAAAATTCTGACTACAACTGTTTAGTCTGTATCTGAAAATGTTTTTGAAAAAATCTAATAACGAACATCGCCATTATAAATGTCAAAAATGGTTTTGAAAGTTGTAGGAAAATTTCTTTTGTTGTGTACAATTTCATGTCTTGTATCACTTTTTCTCCATCTGTGACTGACTCCACCAGAGTATCCGAATCGATTAAAATACTTAAGAATGTATGCTCTATTCAACGAAAGTAGAATAAAATTTTAAAAAGTCGATTTTCTATTTTCTTTTTATATGAGCTAGGAGAGCAAAATTAATGAAAACGGTATATTAATATGTTCTTGTTCAGTTTACTGCAAATAAACAGCAACTTAATTCCACGAGTTATTCATACCACTAGATGCAGTTGTTTTTTTTTGCGTTTTATCTAAATATCTCATTTGTTCAAATGTCAAACCTGTTCCTTTTTCTACATATCGCAAATTACTTGCAAAAAATAACATAATTTTCATTCATTTTGCTCTCCATCACTTATAATAGCGATATTTATTGTTAGTATAGCAGATGAAGCTTTTTTTTCAAACATTTTTTTGAAATTCAGACTATACAAATTGTATTCAAAATGTTTTTGGTAATCGCGTCCATGGATACATTTTAAAGAAAATTTATGAAAATAATCTTATCGATGTTTGCAGAAAATTTGTAAAGTTTTTCTATTTATTTTATAATCTTTAATTTCTACTTGATAATATTTCAAATAAAAATTTGATCAATTTCTATTTTTAAAAGCGTGATTAAAGTGCAGCAATGATGATTGAAAATATTTGATGTGACAAATATATATGAAAAAAAATTCATACCTTTTGAAATGTATAAAATCTTATTGATCATTAATCTAAACGTATAGTTGTTTTTTTTATTTATTTTTATACAAAATCCAAATTTTATTTTTAACATAATTTTAACTTTTTATATTTGAATTACTATCGAATATAGTGTGAGTAAATATCGAATATAGTGTGAGTAAATATCTCAATTAGTGATCTTATTTTCTTTTTAATATAATTTATTTACCTAAGATATGTTCATGTGTTACTTGTTTCACAATATGTTCATATGGTAAACGAAATTTTCGAGATATCATTGGTTTAGATGGTATTCGAGCACTCAGTATACGAACTGGTAACATAGAATGTGAATTTGTCACTACGCCTCCAGTTTGTGGACGTTTTGATAGTCGATAATTGCTTTCAACTGAAAACATTTGTAGTTTTTTTCTAAAAAGAAAATAGATTGTACATAGTATTATTAGTATCGAATTATTGATTGTACTTAATAATAGAACTTTTTATGAATGATGTTATAATTCATTAATTTATTATCAAAACAAATTTAGTGTCTTTAACAAGTGAAATACATGCTCTGAATAAATATAGTTATATATACAGAATAGGAAGAATACGATAGAATATCTTTTCTGTTTGCACAAAAGGAAGTCACCCACAAAATTCGATGAAACGTTAATAATGTAAAAAAAACAAAAAAAAATCAGATAAAAAAACTTCAGCACTATTAAAAACAAAAAAGATTCTCATTACGATTGAGATTATGGTAATTACTTGCAAAATAAAAAATGAGAAAGTAAAATAAAACTAAATCAGATATCAAGAGATTGAAATCACCGATGCTGACAACATTTCAGACAGATTTCATTTTGTAACGGATGATATTTGACGTGATTGTTCATCACTATTATAATGAAATGTTTGCTGTCTTTGAAAATATTTTTCTACAATAGTATTTGCATCATCGTCGATTACACCTGATTGTTCAACAAATCCATGAAGTTTTTCCCATAATTGTTGGGCAAGTTGTGTTTTTGGATCAACAATTTTTACTTGTTGTTTCAATAATATAGGACTCCAAGCATTCCATATGCGCATCGTTTTATCCCACGAAACCGTGATATATTGATCACGTTCAGGAATAAATACAATATCACTAGAATATCAAATTACAATAAACTAAGCATCCAACAGTCAAAAACTTTGAATATATTTTATTATGTTTTATTAAACAAAATCCTACCGTATTATATCGGAATGTCCCATATTTGTTTGTAAGCATGTATAGTCTTTCATATCATAAACTTTTAACGTATCTTCAGCACCGATTAATAATACTTTTTGAACATAATCAATTGTAATCGCATGAACACTTCCACGAACATTTATTGTGTGTTTAAATTCTCCAGCTGAATCCTATAGAAGAAATTAAAATATATTTTTCATAGTTTAAAATGTAAATTTAAAATATTTTACCCATAGTTGAATGGAACCATCTTCGCATCCTGTTATCCATTGATTTGTAATATAATTCCATCGAATACATGTTATATCAATATCTTGTTGAGATTTTAACGCATACATTAGGTCCATATCATAACCTTTTGTTGAAAACTTTCGTACATAAACCGATTGATCACTTGTAGAATAAGCAAAATATTTCAACGATGGACTATAGGCTAAATCTAATATACTTCCGGGACTGGCTATTTCAGCTTCTTCAACAGTTGTAGCATTTGAATTATAGAATATACTATTTAACATAAAATGAGTTAAATTCCATGTGCATATTCGACGATCCCATCCAGCACTTATCAAAAATACGTCTCCAAATGTTTCAACATCATCAATTAATGCTATTGAAGTCACAAGGGAATTATGCTGACTAAATATATGACGTAATGTAAAACCAGAAACACGATTTGCAACCTGGGCACCTATAAAAACAAATCATAAAGATTAACAATATTCAAATGTTGAGTAGAAAGAAATGAGACTTTTACCTTCATGCGTATCATCCAATTGATCACGAAGTATTATTAATGCATGAAGTGCCTCTGAATCGTAGCCCCATACGTAGATATTTGTATCTTCACTAGCGGCTATAATTAAATCATAGTTTTCCACAAATATTGTTTTTAAAATCGATTTCACTGCTGTTTGATTCAATGTCGATTGTTTTTTTTGTAAATGAGTATATTGAGATACGTATCCACCAACTCCTTGTTCACGATTTTTCATTTTTCCAGTCGGACGATTTCGTACATGGTAGACTGGCAATTGGCGTTCAGATATTTTACTATTTTTATTAGATGTATTTTGCTTTTGAAACGATGATGTTGATAAATGACTTTGTTCACTATTGAATTGTTCATCGTTTTCTTTATTTCTACCAATTGACGTTGCTTGAACAACCATTGCCATTAGTTGTGCCTTTGTTGCTTCAAATTTTAATAGACGTTCACTTGAATATATGATTAAATTCGATTGCGTTTGTTCCCATTTCAGTACATTTCCTTCCGAGTCACCAGTGAACATCTTGAATATGAAGCAAGGATATTAGTTAAAAGTATACATGGTGAGGAAGGATATGGTAGTGTACAAAACTGTAGATTTAAGGATATGTCATTCAAAAAGACTGGTTACTTAAGGGTACCCCTTTCCTCTTTTTGAGTTTTCCGTAGAAATGCTGTGAAATAAAAACTAAAAGTCACTAGAGCTTCGCATTTTCAGAACTAATCGGAAACTCAATGAAGCACTTTTTCGTTCTTGTTTCAAGTTTTCAAGTATTGCCGTTCACCAGTTTTTCAGAAAACTCGGTTTTTCATTGTGCCACATTACGACCCCCCTTAAATTTTATCCGATCGCGTTCAAAATTTTACCAGAAGTACTCAAGGTCATTCTGCAGAGCTATTTTTTTGGAATTTTATTTTAGACTTTTCTTTATCGAGTTATAGGGTTTCCAAAATTGAAAAACTTGATTTTTGAGACGTTTTTCAGTATTTTTCCTAAAACTCGGCCAGGAAAGGTCTGAAAAAAATTTCCGAAAAATTTTAGCTCTGCAGAATGACCTTGAGTACTTCTGGTAAAATTTTGAACGCGATCGGATGAAATTTAAGGGGGATCGTAATGCGGCACAATGAAAAACCGAGTTTTCTGAAAAACTGGTGAACGGCAATACTTGAAAACTTGAAACAAGAACGAAAAAGTGCTTCATTGAGTTTCCGATTAGTTCTGAAAATGCGAAGCTCTAGTGACTTTTAGTTTTTATTTCACAGCATTTCTACGGAAAGCCCAAAAAGAGGGAAGGAGTACCCTCAATTAAGATTCTCCTCATGGCAGAAGTTTTCTCCACTATCGAATCTGATCTCGATGAAACTTTTCAGAGATTATTAGTTGATTCAAACCATAGCTATCAAAAAATTGTGACTGCTTCGACTAACACGGTTCCGGAGATCTGGTTAAAGTTTAGGTTGAACAAGAGAGTTTTTATTGTCTAAATTTCGTCACCAGATTAAATGCTAGAGGGCTCGGATTGGTAAAAGATATGTGACTAAAAAGCTAATAGAGCTCGATTTTGTTGTAGAGTTCTAGAAGGGTTGAAAAGTCCGAAGTTCATAAACGACTTTCTTAATATTTTCAAGAAAGTTCTGTCCCTCGAAAACAAAATCTGAATTGAAAAACTGAACTGTATTAGCCTCTATTCATATGTGTTTAAGTGACTTTAAAGCCACTCCCGATCTTTCAAGTTTTTAGGCTGACAGAAAACTTTGAAAAATATGAATAAAAATACGTATTCAAAATAGTTCTGCCAACTCGATATTTTCTGCAATAATAATGCAGAACTATCGCCTGACTTTTCCGATTTTACATTATTATTTTCCAAAACTTTTCAAATTTTGAACAAAATGTGGAAAATTTTCTTCCTCAAGGTAGTTTTCCTGTTATCTTTCGTATTTTTTCGAAAAAACTGAGCTACTGAATCCTAATAAAGCCTGTTAAAGCCAAAATGTTTCAGCGAAAAGAAATGTTGTATTCTCTCAATACTAGAATGTCCACTACGTAGTGTTAGATTAGGGTGTTTAAAAAGCCAGAAACGTAGGATATAGAATACTAAAAATTCGTATTCTGCACACTTTTAAAATCAGTTAGTTAACATAAGTAGACGATGAACTGCGATAATAATCACTTACTAATATAGGGATTTTTTTTGTATAACAAACACTTTCTAATGGTGATTGTACTTTTAGACATGATATACAACCGTTCTTATTGTAACGCCATGCAAGACAATGTTTCAGATTTGTTGATGCTACCAAGACATTTAATTCAGGAAAATAGCGTAGTAATACCAGAAAATAGGTGTGACGTTGCTCTGTATCTTGCATATTAACACACGTATCTAGAAAAAGAATTATTCTCAAAAGTACTCTTGTATTTCAGAGAGTCGTAACTGAGATAAGTCACAAGCAAATTCTTTAATAAACGATGTTATTAACAAAGGACGTGAGCTTCAAAGATCACGGAAATACCATTCTTTCGATTCCGGTTGACAAATTTTTAAGAAAAATCAGGTAAAAGATCTCGGTTACAAAAACTAAGTTTTTCTATGGAAAAATCATTGATTAAATCATGAGAAAAAATCTGATTAGGCTTATGCTAAGATAAACATGCTTTAGATCTCACAATATTTGAGTGCATAAACTGTCTTTATTCTCCATCTAATTTATGCTAGTTTTCCAGTAAATGTCCAGCTTCATGTATTTAACCCTTTGTTTACCAGCGTCCCGAATTCAGAACACTTTTTTTAAGTTTCCTAATTGCCGATAACTCTCGAATGCAAAAAGATATCAAGATGCGACGATGGAGTTTTGTCTACTGATCTCTAATATGTTTTTAATTTTGCTTACAAGTACATGGAAAGTGAGAAAGACGCAAAATAAATGAAATGACTTGAGATTAGGGTGAGTGTGAAGTCTCCTTGACAATATTTTACATATGGATATTTTTCCCTTAAGTTTTCATTACTATATTTTTACATGATCATGACGGACATTAATCACAGAAGGTATACTAGAATGAACGACCCTTGGTTGCTCACCCTTGCCTTCCTATATATGTTTCAATAGTAAATCTCATTTTCAATGAACTTCTCGAATCATGCAATCAGATTAGTCCTCATACTTAGTGTGAATAATCTAAAAACATATTAGAGTATCTGATGCATTTTTGAAGTGAAGATAATATTTCTAGATTGAGTTATGAATTTTTTTGGAAGAGAAACTCAAACTTCAACAGTGACCCTCAGTTGTAAAATAGCTGTATTTCAGTGACTATTAAAAGCTAACATTTCAAATTCATACCATAGATAGAAGAGAGTGTTGACTACAGTTTAGTGAAAAGAAAAAATTTTCATCTTTCTTGGGTCAGGAGTTATTAGCATTTTACGAGAAAGAAATGAAACGCTTATATCTCACGAGTCACCTGGGAAAAGAAGCCTAAAATTTGTGGGTGATCAACATTCGGTGAGAACAATGATCATACAAATTTAGAAGTCCCTAGCTATCATGGTCGAGCAACGGTAAAAAAAGGGAAAATGAAAATAGACAGCGAAACACTCGAACTTGTGTGATGACATATTATCATTAGTACTAATTGGAGAAATGTATATGCTAATATAAAGAAGAACATAGATTGTCAAATGATGTGGTATGTTTCCTTGATGACGGTATTATTTAACACGTACATTTCTAGTTAGTAAATATGTTGATATTCTTTTCAAACTCGAAATACATTTCGACCAACTGCATCGCTAAATCATTGTACAATATGTACAATTTTTGAGATCTAAATCATGTTTTCCGGTCATACAGATGAACCAAGATATATTACATGCTTTTTTCCATGATCTTTTATACGCTTTTGGCACAAAAAGATTTCGTTTTCGTAACCAATATCTTTTGTATGTTTTTTTCGAAATTTTATCAACCAAGATCAAAAGCATGTTATTTCCGTGATCATTTCTCATTTTGTTCTTTAACAAACATATAAATAACATTCTCTTACCAATAAAGTCTGATACATTCTCTCCAGATTTTGGATCATACACGTGTGCATAACTATTACCAGCAGCTAAAAAACAACTAATCCTTAACTTAAAATAAAATGCATGAAAGTGATATTGACCTATCCAAACAGTTTTTGTTGAGTGTACATAAGTTAATCCAGTTACCGGTTGTGTAAAATCGACAAATTTAAAGATTACTTTTCCATCTAAACTCCATACTTTTACTGACTTATCGAAACTTCCCGTCATTAACCATTCATTATTATTATCAATAGTATCTTTTTTTGCTATAAGACACGTGATACCGGCATCATGGGCATGATTAAGTTTTTTATGTACATATGGATTATCACCAAATGGACAATCGTAAATAATCAATTTGCTATCATAACCAACGCTGTACAGTTTATCTAACATAATAACGCCAACAACAAGGTCTTCGTGTTGACAAATAACGTACAATGGAACATTTTTAACTATCCGACCATTTATAGTATTTAATTCATATTCATGAAATTGAACACCTAGTTATAAGCAAGTGCTGTGAATAGTTTTAACTGATTATATTGAATCGTTTTACCATTCGGTATGCCGAATATAATTTGTTTCAAACGAGAATGAAAACATATTGAATAAGCCACAGCACCAAGGTATAGTTTATCAACAACGAAACCAATAGCTAGAAGAGTAATTCTTGATATTTTCTTTTGATACGACGTTCTTTTGTTTTTTGTTAAAAATAATTAGTTAGATTAGTAATTAACTGTTATAATACATGTACTCACCATTATATGTAACAAGAGTGGAATCATTTCCAGTTGAAAAAAAAACTTTTGCTTCTGGTAATGAAGCTAATCCAGTAACCCAACCTTTGTGTTTATAACAATCTGTCACAAGATTACCTAGAAAAAGAACAAAAGTGAGTGTATAATCAAACCAATGAATATTTCAGTTTGAACCATTAGTCATTCAATATATTATTCAAACTTCTACCTGTTTCAGGATCGAATGTTTGTACTGATCCATCTTCAAAACCAAGTACAAGTTCACGTTTAATTGGATTATTGCCTAACACAGTAACTTTTGATTGTAATGATTTCAATTCTAGATATGGTTCTAATGCCATTAGTACAACATGAAAATGATCTTGGTTTTTTTAACTATCATCAGAATAGAAACACTGGCATTTAATATTGAAACTTAACCAATTTATTTGTTCATGTAACTTTTCTTCGTCTAACTCTAGTTTTTATATTTTGTCTCGTTTAGTGTTACAAAATATATATCTCACGTCGAAAATGGTATAATTAATTTCTAAACATACCCCTTAAAGTTAAAAATTGATTGAATATCTATGAAAAAGAAAAGAAATACTAGAAGACGATGCTATTTTGTTCAATATTTATTACACTCAAACATTTCAACTTTTCTTCTACCAAACCTACCTTTTACGACGATCTGTTTTCATAAAAAGTAATAAATGCAGCATCTAAAACACAGACTTGAGATTGTTGATACGATCACAAATCCACAAACAGTCAATTTACTATTAGATAGTACGTTTTTTTATCCAGATTCAAAGCGTTTATTTCATTGGTCCAGATTTTCTCTAAGATTCAGATATAAAACGTTCTCAGATAGTGTACATTTGATCAGAAAGCTGATAAGAGATTCGAAATCTTGTTCATTGCTCTCAATAAAACCAACCACGTATTTTCTCTTTTATGTCAGTTCAAACTGACATAATAACACAAAACACACGAGTTTTTGGTATGACTTCTAGTTGAAAATTTTATGTGCTGTTTTTAAAAAATATTGGTAAACTAATTCAAAAATTGGTAATTTACTTTATGTGTAGCAAAAATGTTAAGAAACACTATGTACGTCATACGAGGTGTGTTTTATCCAATACATGTTTAGCAATTTGTAATTATCAAGATGTTCAGTAAGTTTTCAAATCAAGCACAACTGTGCTCGCAAAATTAAAACTGTATCAGAGACAAAAATGTTTGTTGCTTTCCAAAAAGTCGTTAAATAAAATTAAAATTGAAAGCAAAAAACTTCTATATTATTTTCAAATTGATAGCATAAAACCATATTAATTAATTAATAAAATCTAACTATAGAAGTAAGAAGAACAAGTGTCATAAATACGCACATATAAATATGAACATCAGTAACAAATCATTTTAAAATACATATAAAAGAAGTATTTTCAACATAACCCGCAAAAATCCAATATTATTTAAGGAGTCAATAAAACTGCTTCAAAAAACAAACTATTCATCGGTACTCTAGCGAACGCAACACTAAAAACAAAAAAACAGACACAGACGCAGCATGAAATAGAGGTTGAAAATTAAAATGAGATTAAACTCTCATTCTGAAAAATAGAAAGAAGCCAATTTTAATAATCTTCAAGATCAACATCAGAGTCAAAATTAGATGTTTTTGCACTATCAGCCGTTGGTGGTCGACGTTCAACGCCTAAAATCAACACACTCATAAAGAAAGAAGAAGAAATAATTTAAATCAATACCTTTATCAGGTTTCGATTGAGATTTATATAAATCATCGTACGTATTATGTGACACATCAGCAGATGAATGATAGTTATTGTTCGTAATTACTTGACGGTCACGCGCCCGACCACTATAAATAAAGTTTTTTGATTAAATTTGATATTTATTTGATTTGACGTTAGTGTACAGCTTATTATTGTCTACAACTAGTTGATATTACGAGGTGCTATTTCTATTAATCTATCTCTCACATGAATCATTTGTATAAATATGCAGTGTTCTATATCGACAACAATACACCATTTAAGAAAAAAACTTGGTTTTTGAGAATAAGCTAGCTAATATTCTGCTCAAACATAGTAGAAAACTCTATTTACATGGTTAAATAACAATATGAAAATAATTGTTGAAACAATTTAATTGTGTGAAGTAGTGGTGATGCTAGTGCCAAAAACAAGTCTTATGTAATCTAGAAATTGTTTCATTAATATTCTTAAACTTAATATAATTTAGTTAAAGATTGACTTAATTCATGTTATTTCAATGAAAATTTTAATACACAATTTCTAAGAGCATTGAGAAATACCACTCTAAAAAAATTTAGACTATCCCAGAGTTGTAACCGAGCCGGAGCCGTTCCGGTGCCGGTCTGATCCGGTGTAAAAGTTTAGACCGACCGGTCTCCACCGGTCTTTTCGGTTTAGAAAGATTTTCAAACCAGCCGGTAATTGATCAGTTTTTAAATTCTTAGCATTTTTCTCTCCTTCACTAGGAAAAAATGAGTTTTTCTACCCTCATGTCCGTCTAGGGAATTTTTGAAAACCGGCAGATCTTTTGCCGGTTTTTCATCAGTCCAAACCGATTTCTGGACCAGTCGGTGGCCGACCGGTCCAGTTCGTTCCGCTGTTTTGGACCGGCCGGCCCGATCCGGTCTCTTATTTTTAGACCGGTTGCAACTGTGGACTATCCCCAACTGATAATCGAGACACAAGCTTTTTCCTAGATCTAAAAGCCATTCTCTCATCAAAACAATGAACATTGAAGATAAGAGAATGGGAATTAATGCGAAAACAAACGTTTTTATAGCGTATCCTTTAGTGTTTCATCAATTTTTTCGAGTGACATTGTATTCGGAAGAGCATAAAAACTGAGTAAAATCAATCATTTTCAATAATAGCAAGATTTTATACTAAAAGATATGAAAATTTGAAGTGGTTTGTTTTGATTAAATCGGAGATAAAAGAGCTACGAGTATGTGTACTAAGTGCATTTTGCCAAGCTAACTATTCTAGTGGAAAAAAACTTGCAAAATAAAACTTTTGATAAATGACAAAAAAATTGGGCTGCTTGTTTTGTTTATTTTTCGCTGAAACTAAAACATTAAAAAAGGAAGTTCCTATCTGGTTCTATTTCCAAGGATAATCAAGAGTGTTTATACAACATAAAAACGTTAATTTTCTCGAAGATTTGCCATCTGCTTATACGTTTCAGCAAGAGAAGGGCTTTAAGATCTTGAAAATAGCTGATATATCTAATATTACATGCACGTCTTATCGATTCAAAACAGTCTGAGAAAAGTGTAAATATTTTTATGTTATAGTTCTTAGATAAAATCTTCGATTCTATGGCTTAGTCTCTCGTAAGTGTTAACTTAAGTCATTGTTTTGTTTTAGATTTGTGTCAATTCTATGTGAAACGTAGTCTTTAATTAAGCATTGATTTAAAACATCTCTAGAATTGTCTTGAGTCAATGCTGTAAAACGACACACTAAAACAAACTAAATGAATATCAAAGACTTTTAAATATCATATCACACCATACGACTAGAGTTAAGTTAAATAATTTCTCACAACCAAGAACAAAATGTGAACAAGTACACTTCTTTGTGTACAAGACAGATAAAGAAAACACTTATAAAATAATTCATTATTAACTATACATGACTATACTATCACTAAAGAGCATATTTAACAACAAATAATACATTCAAATATATTTAAAAATATTCTAATGAGCATGCCCTAACAAACAAATTATGTCCAAAAAAAACAAGATAAAATATGAAAACTAATAATTATCAATAAGATATATGTATGTTAGTGAAAACAACTAGCTATTGTTTTGGTTTATAAGTTGTTAATTGATAGAAGCATATTTGTGTCTTACGTGCTTTTATAGAATGTTGTCTAAAAACAATTTTAACTAAAGAAACATCCTAAAGATGTTTTCCCACTAGCAAAGAATATTTTTTTCAATTCATAGATAAGATCAAATTATATAGCACACACTGACTGTTGATACCAAACAATTAAATACAATAATGCTTACGATATTTGTGGTAAATGTCCCCCACCCACACGATTCTGATCTGTTTGATCAATTGTTGTTAAAGACGAATCACTATCATCATCATTCTAAAGGAGAATACGATGACAAACTATTGAAATTTAATCAGAATCATCTATTTATTTAACATACGTGTGTGGCTAATGTTTCACGAGTAGGATGGAAGCCAACAGCAATAGCACCTATGGATGGTTTTTGTGCTTTCGAACGTGAATCAATTAATTTTTTTTCAATAATTTTTGTTTTATCAGCTACACCAGCTGGTCTTGGACTTTCACTTTCACTAAAAGAAGTTGCCGTATAAAACGAGACACGTTGACAGTGTTCTGTTATAATTTACCTCTCCTCCGACCATTTATTTGACTCTGGTATATGTACAGGTTGTCGCGCTATTGATGGTTTCATACTCGATGTTACCAGCGTAGTTATAGTCGGAAGACTAGTAGTGGGAATGTTTTTTCTCGGAGATGGTTGTATATCGATACCTGGAGTTGTAGGGGGCGGAGTATCTTCGTCACTATTTTCACTTGTACTCGGCAGGCTAACATCCTCTTCTGGAGATTCATTGTATCTATTGGAATTCGGCACAATTTGACTAATAGTAGAATAAGGTAATTGAGTTGATGGTTTACTATAGTCATGTCTTGTTTTTGGTTGAACAGTCGTCGCTGTTTCTGTTGACCGATGTGGATGATGGTGACCTGAACTGCTTTTACTTCCTGGTTGTTGAAAATGAGTTGTAGTTATTGATGGAACATACGAATGTGGTCGACTTGGTCGTTTTTCATCTTCAAATGTTACTAATTTACCTCCAGACGAACGTATACTCGAATTTCCTGTTCGACTCATTTCCATTCGCTCATGAACATATTTATCAAGTAACGAACTTATGTCTTCACGTATACGACCGAAGTTGGACAAATCCTTGATAAAATAGAGGTTAAATTAAAAAGTTTATTTCAATATAACGAGGTAATGCTCACGTGATGAATTGTTGCTCTTGTATCTAATACTAGCTTCATCTTCTTCTTGTATTCGAGATCATTAAGACGCGTATCATTCTAAAAATTGGAAAAAAAATATTATAACATACATTTCTAAAAAATATATCCATATGTAATGCATTACCTGTGATATACCTAAATATTTTTGATTTTCTATTTCCTCAATAAATTCATTTCGTGCTTCTTCTTGAAATTTATGCAAGTACGTTGGATTTTCATTTAGTTTTTTAATCAATCCTCCGCAATATCGTGGTAGATATAAGTCAACTGGTCTTGGACGTATTATGAGTTGAGGTGATGGTGCCGGTGAAGGATTTCTTGGTGCCACCGGCGGAATAGGTTTTCGATGATCAACCGGTGGACGATTTCTTAATTGTGCTAATTCATCATTAGCTTCTTTCAATTTATCTTCCAACTCTTTTCGCCGTAACCGTTCTTCTCGATAATGCTAATCAGTAAGACATGAAATCATATATAGATCTTTAAACAATTTTGAAATTGTACTTACCTTTTCAGCTTTACTCAGTTTATCAACTAAATCACTTGTTTCACTACCCGAATTTTTAAGCATATTAATTGTATCGTTCAAATCTTGAATTGTTTTTTTATACTAAATTTAATGAAAAATGATTTATAAAACAAATACCAATAATGCAAAGAAGAGCTATCGTATCATCACAGTAATTAATTAAAATTTTAATAAAATTATCTTTACCAATAGGACCACTTACACTCTCAATTTCACGCTGATGTTTTCGAATAAGTTTTTCTTCTCGTTTTCTATAATTTGCCTCTGATTGTTGTATAGTTTGCTTCTGAAAAACATGTATTATATATGATTAGTTATCTAGCGTTTTCGGTTTGTCCGCCAGTCGTACCTGACTGTCATTTTCTGCTCGTAAAATTTTATTTTCTTTTAATAATTCTGTTACGCCAGCGTCGCGACGTCGAGGTGAACCTTGTCCGCTCTATCAATGAAGTGAACATGAGATAATAATGAAAATAAACAACAGTGGTTCATTACATACCGTACGTAATGTCAGATATTTCTCGTTTAATTCGTCTAATCTTTTCTGAGCTGCTTGAATTTCGTCCTTTTTTTATCAACAGAAAAAGATTTCTTATTAAAAGACTATAGCCATTTTCAACAGTTATGAATATGTACCTTTTGTCTTTGTATTATCCCGTCTTTGTCTTTCAATCGATCTTCATCACTTTGCTAAAACAAAAAAATTGTTTTAGCATAAGAGTGTCCCACGGTTGTCGTAGCGAAAATTTCCTGAACTGCTGACATTAATAATGGCTAACGTACATTCCAAGCTTATATAACAACAAACAATCTCCCACAAATATTGTCAGAAAAACGCCATCAGCTTTAACACATGCCAAACATTCTGACGAGGAAAGATCTTCAAGTGTCCCATCGCTTTTTACATAAAAGACGTGTAAATATTTGCAAATTCCAAATATCATAGAGTAGAGTGCCCATAGGCCATTCGAGATTGGATCTAGAAAACCAAATCTCTAGGCCCAGACCATTCTTTAAAAAAAAAATCGATTTTAATCTTGTCAGTTTGTAAAAGTCGTTCAGTTATCTATGTGAGAAGGTTTTCATGACTAATGGTTGCATTTTGACAGTTATAAGCAGTTTAATTTCAGATACAGCAAAATTTACGAAAAAAAACAGTTTTCAAAATAGACATTGATTTAGAGAATCTTCTAGATTTAGCCTGACTATATTCGAGGGTTCAAGAACGTTTTATACTTCTTCAGATTCTTCTAGAAAACCTCACGCTTATGCGATAATACCAATACACAAAAAATTAAACTGCTTATAACTGTCAGAATTCAACCGATAGTCATGAAAACCTTCTCACATAGATAACTCAACGTCTTCTACAAACTGACAAGATCAAAACCGAATTTTTTTGAGACCGAGCTTTCTAGAAGAAAGGCCTATGAGCACTCCTCGCTATGATATTTGGAATCAGCACCATTGTTTGCAAATATCTACATGTCTTTTATGTCAAAAACGACGGGACATTTGATGATCTTCCCTCATAAAGTGGTAGCTTGTCATTTGAAGAATAATATGTGTGGCTATTTCAAAAGAAAGTATGTCTCACTATATTTACTTTTGAAAGCCGGAGAAGCATCAGTTCTTCCTCTTTTTTTCTAATTTGTTCTTTCAACTGTTGAAGTTCTTTTTCTGAATCAATATCATGTTCTCGTTTTTTAACATCTACGCCTGTATGACGACGTTCCAAATGTGCTTGAAGAAATCCAGCGTTTAGAAACGCTCTTGAGCATACTGGACACTAGAACCAAAAGAAATTAATACAACTTAAGTAAGCGTAAAAAAAAATCGTCATAAATCATCAATACGTACAACATGATAATTATAATTTTGGGCTGATAACATATTTTGTTGTGTTTCTAACATTTTTCGTCGTTTTCTCGATTCTTTTTTAACATCATTCAGTTCTGTTTTCAACTTTTCAATTTGACGTCTAGCGTCTTCACCTTCCTACGAAAATTGACAATAAAGAATTTTAACTGTCTCACAGATAATTCTATTACGGCATACCACGGCACTTTTGTTTTTTATTAGGTAAAATTCTGATAATTGCGCTGAGATTTGCTCTTGACATAGCTAAAATAAGTTAGAATTTGAATATTGAAAATTTTTGATGTTTCTGATAAATGTAACTATGAACCCGAACATCTAAAATCAGCATCGAATGGAAATAGTCAATTAATAGAAGTCTAATTATACCTGAAAATGATGAGAGCGATAAACATCAATGTAAGTAGATATTATTGGACATTTGCACCGTTGAAACAATGCTAGTAGTTTGTGTTGTCATCAGTTCTACGTTCACCATCCAACCGGGTTACTATCTTTTCTGATTTTTTCCATTTTTTTCATTAGTAAACTCTACTATATCATAAACGCATCTGTGCACTGTTTGAATACAACAGAAAATCATTCTCGTGAAAAATCTTAAAGTTTTTCCTACATAACATGATCACAGCTATCAGAAAGGTTCAAGCAATAATTATGAGCTCTAAGTTTCTCAGTGTGAAAAAGAAAGATTAAGAAAGATGAGCAGTACAATTTCAGTCAAAAACAATTGCCACCATCCTAGTCACCTCTTTCTTAGAACAGTTGTATCGTATTTTCATCATTACATTAGTCAAACACTATGGCTCAATTCTGAACATACACATCGACCACTTTAGATCAGCAACAATATCTATACCTCTAGCATTTACAAACAATACGCATATATTTCAGTCTCATCTACATACATAAGCCACAATCATAATCAACTCTTTATTTCTGACAGAGCTCACATCGACTCCATTAAATTCCGTGCAACAGGAGTAGCTCAATGGACCCCTACAACAGCCAGACTAAAGCTGCGTAACAATACTAGTAGAAAGCGATTTGTCACTCTGTATTCTTATATTCGCTGAACACAATTTTCGATTATATGTCAGTTTTCCGTCTCACTCTCATTCTATCCTAGCCCATCTTCCCTCCTCCGAACGCATGACTTAACAACAGACCAAAAGCTTCCAGTCTAGAGCCTACAATTGATATCCGAAGGATGTTTTTATCTACTATACACATTCCTGGTGAAGCTCATATTCTATTCTGCACTTTCTCTGATTCTCTTCGAGAGTTCAGAAAATGGCCGACGATTCTATAGATTCGCTAATTCTGTACTTTTGCCACGACATATACATTACTCAAAAGTATTAGAAGTTCAAATCAATTCACTAACAAATTTGTAATCAGTTTCGTTTCTCGCAATCAGAAACGAAAAAGAGACCACAGAGTCATTTTGTTATAAGGAATAGGTCAATTCGACGAACATGAAGAAAAAAACTATAAATGTTACCGATATTAATTCGTTTGTCTTCGGTGGCATAGCCGAACAGAAAATAAATTGGGGAAGGTGGAGTTCTCTCAATATCATCTCCAAAAGATAGCGTTGCGCTGGTACAAGTGTCTAGGTATTGTGCATACGACTGTTAAATATATTCTCTGCTTTCTTAGATTTTACTTTGATATTCAGAACGTCACATACCAGCAGATAGTCAATTGTCAACTGTGCCATTTTGAATAATTTGACAAAGTTTGGATCTATAGCACGTGTATCCTACAAGATATAATGTTTAGAAAACTATAAAAATATTGGCCACGTTCAAACTAGAAAAGACTTAACTTCTACCTGGTTCTAAGGATAGGACATCTCCTTTCAGTTATTCTACTCCACAATAGTAGCGACATCCCTGTAATTCAAGAATCATGATAACTGGAGCATCATTTTGAGTTCAAGTTCGCACTAAAGACTCTACAATGTCTGTAGATTCTCTAGTCAAAGTAAGAAGGCTAACTATTGTATGGTTCTAGACATTCATTGAGAACGGGCATCCACGATTGAAACATCCCATGTCGACAAAATCGCGGCATTTTTAACAATTAATTGCGATTCTTGAAAAATCGCAAATTAATTACGATTAATTGCTGATTTTCAGCGATTAAATGGTTATTCACCGTTGGTTTAAGCTTTAATCTTGAACCAGAACGAAATCGAGAATATAAATTCCCATTATATCATTCTGAAACTTAAACTATCAAAACACAAAATCAATCCTTGCACGAAGCTAGGATCGAACAATATATCACCGTTTTATTCACCGTTTTATTTTGCAGTAAAGTATGTATATAAGAAACACGATTTCAACGAGAAATATACTTCTATTTAGATCATCTTTTTATTTTAGAGTAAAATAGAGTTGTCAAGAGTCTTCTGTATGGCCTCTTAGAGCTTTAAGGAGAGAAGCCCAGTGAACAGCTGGTATCTGGGCAATGTCTAAAATCGACTCGGAAAGGCTCCGACTTCAGCTGGTGCTCAGACCGTTGCTGGGCGATGTACATGTCATTATAAATAATAAACAATGAAAAAACAGAAAGAAATATGTATTATTAAAATATGTAGATGGGTTCGAACCTAGTATGCAGAAAAAAATCGGCAATTAATCGCGATTAAGCGCATGATTAATCGTATGAAAAATCGTCTAAAATGTAGATAAAAATAAAATAAAAATATACGCAAAAGGGTGAAGGTGAGGAATTAAGGGTCGCCCTTTCTACTATAGAATCTACATTCATGTACATCGTAATCATTAAAAAATAATCATGGAGATCTAGACTTCCGAAAAAGGTAGGTGAAACTTTTCTCAGAAAGGTTACTCATTCACCTCTAACCCAGAGAGAAAATGTTCAGTGGAATTTTTTTTGTGCAAAAACCGAGTGTTAGTATACTGTTCGACCCAGTTTTGCCTGCTGATCTGAAGTATGTCATTAGTTCCTCTTGGAACTATACGACAAGTGAAAAGGATGCAAAATAACTGAAATGGCGAAAGTTAGAGGTGAATGTGTAATCTTTCTGAGAAAAGTTTCACCTAACTTTTTCGAAACCATAATTCTTCATGATTATTTTTTCATGATTATGGTGTACCTTGAATGTAGATTCTGTAGTAGAGAGGCCCTTTACTTAGCTCCTTACCCTCGTCCTTCTACGTATGTTTCAGTTGTTTTCAATCAATTTCCAGAACCATACAATAGTTAACTTTCATACTTTGACTAATAGTCTACAGACACCGTAGAGTCTTTGGTGCGAATTTGAAGTCAAAATAATACTCCTAGACTGAATTGTAAATTTTTTTCGCAAAGAATCCCGAATATTCAACAAAAAAGAAGAGACGCTCGCCCGTAACTGTATTTCACTGACTATTAACAGCCAACGCACGAACTTCATGCCGTATATAAGAAAAAGTTTCCATCTCTCTTGGATCAGGACTTATTGACATTTAAGGAAAAAGAAATGTGTTGCTTATATCTCACGAACCATCCAGTGAAGGAGGTTTAAACTTGGTGGGTGATCAACATTCAGTGAGAGCTACGATCACATCAAAGTGGAAATTATCAGCTATCGTGGTTCTTGAGGTGTCGCATACTTTTGTGGAGTACTGTATACTGTGTTATTCAACGCGATGAGCACAATATACCAATCGAATTCATAATATTCATCGACAGCGATTACCCACCACTTCAGCGTCAATATTACAGAATGTTATTTGTTCTAGATTTTCTTGTAGTGCTTGAAAATCCATTTCACGTGCAATACGATCAACATCAAATGCAGCTAAATAATTGAATGAACTAAGTAAAGGCAAATGACATTGCTGAGGTGAAAATACCTATTCGGCGCCAATCAATACGTTCATTTCGTTTATGGAATGCATAAGGTCGCTGTCCACTTGGACCATTTGCAACTGGTCCAGGTTGATACAAATAATTATTATCGAAACCAAAACCAATTGCACGATTTGGAGCGGCCATAGAAGACACATCATAGCCGGGATACATTGATCTTCTATCTAAAGTGGAACAATCCGATCCACACAAAAATCACATTTTATATAATGATAAGGTCTGTATTTTTTTGCTTATATTCCAGGGCACAAACGCTAGGGATAGTTTTATAAACGTACCGTCCGAAAACTTGTCAGAGTGCAATGAAAACAGATTATTCAACACAATTTCAGCGAAAGAAAGATATGTTTTTAGTTATTTTCTTTTAAAGCATACTGTCTAAATTCTCTTTCCATCTTCTACTGCATTAATCGTCCTGCAATGTACTCAAACAAAAGTATAAGTATCGCAATTAGGAAACACAAATTTGAAATGTAAATTTTGTTTGCTCACTCTTTTTCACAAAAAACTAGCCATGACGTAGTAATGAAAGCCTAAAACTTTATAATGTCTCTCAGCGCGTTCGGCGAACGCCATTGATGAAAACGAAACCGCAGAGATGTCTCAACAAATGGCATTTTCTATTTACTTGATCTGGTAATGCACTCCTTACATGATTTAGTCTGGTTGGCTGATGTTCTAACCCAATAAGAGAGCTGATCTTAGTGCATGCTCAAGACGCGCACACATCTTGTATTTTAGTTTATTCTTTGTTTCTATTTTTTTTGTTGGACGAGATATTCAAAGTACATTCGAGAGTAGTGTTTCTATTAATCAGTTTACGAAGCAAAAGCATAGGCGCTCTTCCTAACAACACTGAATATACGTTCTTAGGCCCTATACAATAAACTATACTTTGCTGTTGAATAAGTTATTGATGACAAGAAGAAGAGATTACATTTTCTTGAATCTCAAGTTTTGACTCACCAACCTTATGAGTCAGGCATTGATTACAACCAGATAATCTTAGTCACAACTATAAATACTTGAATAGATTCAAGGTAAATTATATTAGAAATGAGTAGCAATCATCACATTGTTACTAGTGTTTTTGAAGAACTATTCGGAATCAACGTTTTGGAGAAAAGGTTGTATATTTGAAACAAAAAAAAAGCATGAATATATAAGCAACATAAAAATATTCTCTTGTTCTTGAGAGTTTATTGATGTAACTAGTGGACTGATATAAGCTTCAGAATAGGAGCGGAAAAATATTCCATTATAGTATTCTAAACTAAAACTATCGAAAAACACAAAATCAATTTTCTACGAATAGAGATTCGAACATATGAACTTAGCTTTGCAGTAAACTGCAAAACTAAATCCACTGTTCTGTGTCTATATTCTATACAACGATTGCCGTCATTAACATATTTTTTCGGTGTGGTATACAAAATGTTCGAGTAACGCTCGGACAAAATCGTCAAATTAGATGTGAGTACTTACAGCACGATGATGACATAAAATATTACGAATATGCTGTCTAAAACCATCGAATAGTTCATTTAATAAAAGCAGAAGAAAAATTTGAATCAGCTACCAGAATATATTAATGAATCAATCATCACTGCGCAGTTGTACAATCGATCCGATGTTTCCAGTTGAAGAAAACTACAAATTGGATTTATTACTGATTTATACACATTGAATGTCACTCTTAACAGTGAAACTATGATGCGAGAAGAAAAGTCCATTCGATAACAAAAAAGCCGAATGATATATTCGCTCAATGTGCCATGTGAAGAACTTGAAATATTATCAAAGACACAAGAACTCTGTGATGCAGTATTGAGAAGCAGTCTTGATTTAGACGGTGAAATGAAATTATAGACATGATTAGTTGAAATATTTCGACGATGAAATGATATAGGAAAGTGGTTGCGGTTTTCCATCAAGAAGACAAGATATCGCTGTACAGGGTCCAGTTATACATTGATCTAGTACAGGGTTAGGGTAAAGAAGCCTTGAATTTATCCAATAAAATGTAGCAGAAAGGATTAGAATCAATTCAACACTTATCCACTACTGTTCTCAATGTACTCAGATCGTTAACAACAATGCCAAGAAATATTCGAATCAAACGAAATCAAAGATAAACATGATGTAGCAATTTGTAGAGTAAAAGAGAAACTTTTGCTTCTCAAGACAAACGAGTGTTCGTCGAGTTGAAGATGTGCAACTAGATACCACTTTTATCTTATCTGTCTAATCATTGCCAATGTATGCGTGTGAATAGCTCTATTTCTTCCGGCGCTTTGCAAGGTAGTGTGCTATTTCTTAATTAAATTAATGATCTGTCTCTTGCTCTTTCACCTAACTGCTAGATCCGTCGTTCTACCGATGTTTTCTTATTTGCACCTCTTCGCCTCTTTCTAATCTTTTTAAATTTTCTCATATTCGAAGCTGCATCACTCTATCTCAAATTGACTTTTTTCCAATCTCATGTGTCTGAATGTTGTTGTATTCCTTTCTCTGTTCCTCTTTCTGCATTCGTTTGCAATCAATTGTTTTAAATGCTGTTTCTCTTTCTATTATTTCTTCTATTCAATGAGCTCTTGTTTTTTTTTGCATGATTTGAGGTGGAATAACATGCCTAAAGATATCGCTCTTGCCTACTAACGGAAACCAGGGACATTGAGCCGTGCCTTTAAGCTATTGCTCTATCAGAGGTTCGGTGTCTAATTTATTTTTATTTTATCCTAAAATTGGCTGTTGTTGCGCTTTGTATGGTAGTTCATTTTCTCTTACTGTTATTGATTCTATAATGGCAGAAAGTTTTTTACTGCACATAAGAACTAGAATAATTTTCACGAACCGTTTGTCTTCTATTTATTATACCTTATACTCTCTCTCATCGATCTTTGTTCTTAAAAAGAAGCATTCTTCTACTAATACTACCAAGAATTTTTTTCTTTACATATTCCATTCTTTTCTTTGTACGTAGCTCGTCCATATTTTATAGACGAGTAACACTGAAGAAATTGATAATACAGCTATAATTGAAACAAACACCGATTCTAGTTCATGTAAACTGTATGCTGTTGATCGTGAATATTGGGTTGATCCATATATGAAGTATTTTACAATGAAACATGAACGTAAAACACCTGAAATCAATATTGGCTATTATATTCGTGTAACGGCGATTCGTAAATTTATAGAAAAATTCATCTGACAAACAAATCAAATATCAAATAATTAATTTGGGTTGTGGCTATGACACACTGTACTTTAATCTCCGAGATAATTCAAATTTTCATGTTAAATATTATGTTGATATTGATTTTTATCAAATAGCCGAAGTAAAAACACGTCTTATACGGCGAACACCATAACTAATGGAAAAATTATGTATCAACAATCAAGAAGACATTGTATTGATTCTAGGTGGTTTACATACACTGTATTACCTGTTGATTTACGTGAAATATCATCGCTAAGTAAACAATTGAAATTGATTGAACAAAGTCTTGATTATAATTTACCAACATTTTTTCTCAGCGAATGCGTTCTCATCTACATGTCATTGGAAAATTCAACAAATTTATTATCTTATATTACACAAACGTTTTTCTCATGTTTTTTTCCTAATTTTGAACAAATAAATATGTTTGATCGTTTTGGACAAATTATGTATGATAATTTAAAACAACGATGTTGTCATCTATTGGATATTCAAGCTTGTAAAACAAAACAAACACAATGCGAACGATTCTTAAATACAAACTTTCAACAAACACAATGTATTAGTCTAAATGATTATTATAAAGAACATGTAGATGTTAAGGAAAAACAACGTTTAGATAAAATTGATGGCGGATTAGATGAGAAAGAATTATTAGTATAATTATTAGAACATTATTGTTTCTGTTGGGTATATAACGATCAACTAAATATTGACTTAGACCAAGTGACACTTTAGATTGAGTCACATATTTTTATTCAACAGGTGAACGTATTCTAGAGAGTGATAGTTGGTCACCATGAAATATTCTCCTCTAAAAAGAAAAGGCTTAAGATAAGAATATATAAAGTTTACTTGATGTTAAGATTGTAAAATTTGGATCTTTATTGAGCGGACCCAGTGAGGTACACATTCGTTCTAAGCGTGACACGCTTCGCGTTTCATTTTTAGGAACACGTTCGAATACGTTCTTCTGATAAAAATACGAAAAAAAATTGAAAAAACGTTCGAATGCAAAATTTGCCTCACTGGGAATATTTATCGCAGAATGAACTTTACTGTCAAATGAAATATATAAAGTTTTATAGTTGTTACTTTGTCGATTATTTTACTCATTTTTTTTCCTATACTCTCTGTTTGTAATCTTCTATTAATGTAGTTTTCATATTTGTTGAAAAAAATGTATTTTGTGTGGTATATGATAAACTACATATAGAGGATCTGTCTGTATTTTTTGTATAGGGTATGTTTCCGTGACTGTAACGTCATCTGAGACAATTTGTCCCCGAAATTTAGATACATCAGCAATGGAAACTACACCTGCATGTATTCTAGGAAAAGCAAAACCGTATGAAGCGGAAAAGTATGGTATTCATCGTTTTCGTCTTCGCAGACCAGCTTCATCTAGAAAAATAGCGTTTAAACAGTCTCACGTCCCATTAATAATCTGAAGCTATCACATCTATCTAGTGTTTGTCTGCATAAGAAAAAATAGAAGAAAAATAGAAGAACATAAAAAACATTATATACTTATTTTTAATTCTTCATTTCAGATTAATAGCTAGAAGATTGAAATATGGGTCTTTTTACTCCAACGAGCATGAAAATATTCGATAAACTATTAGGTAATACATTTTCAAGTGCTTTGGACATTTCATTGTTAAAACTATACGTTGCACAAAGTTTGTGAAATAAATCAGATTCCTCACTAAGACAGACGATAACAATGTAAAATATCTTATTCAACATAATCATGTTTCTATATCCTGAGACTATTCCAACTTGGTCGAACACTAATATAATCTTAATTAGATAAGAAACGAGGATTGGTGTTAAGATAAACATGTTTATTTCTGTTTAGATAAAACAACAAGCCCATTGCTATTAGAACCTGACTGGGAATCCGTTTTACAATTGTGTGACATTATCAAATCTAGCGAAGTAACGTAAGTAAAAACAATATGAGAAAGGAAGAGTATCTCTTCAAAAAGAGGAAATTTTTCTGTTCGTTTCAGACCAAAATATGCTGTACAAGCAATCAAGAGGAAGTTTGGCACCGACAATGCACATGTTACATTGAGAGCGTTACAAGTAATAAAAAACAACAATTTTTTGACATAGCTCGTACAGTATAGTATAACAAATAAATTTTTGTTCATTCTAGTGTTTGGAATCAGTTGCAAAAAATTGTGGTTCACGTATTCATCAAGAGTGTGCTAATCGCGATTTTGTTGAGGCATTAAGAGAATTGGCAAAAGTAAATAAAATAACTATTTGTTGTATTCTTTCAGAGCGAAAGACAAAACTTGGTCTTTTTCTCCAGGATGGCGAGTAAACGCTATGTTAAAATTGTTATTGTTTTCTTTTAGAATGGTCCAGAATTAGTACGAGATAAAGTGTGTGAATTGATTCAATGTTGGTCACATGGACTTGGTTAGAAACACTAAAATTATATGGAAAATCTTCGAATTATATCCAATGAGTTTCATTTTAGGTCAACAATATAAAATATTTACTGATACTTACAATTTGATGAAATTAGAAAGTTATCGTTTTCCAATGTTAAAAGAATCAGAAGCGTTTTTTGAAAGTGAAGTAGCACCCGAATGGAAAGAATCGAATCAATGTTTTCGTTGTCGTGAGAAATTTACAACCTTTAATCGAAAAGTAATTCTTGTGAAAAGATAAATTGAACGTTATAAACTGTTTATTTTTTTCTTCTATCTTTTAAAAAAGCATCATTGTCGGCATTGTGGAGAGATATTTTGCCACACATGTATGTGTCAACTTTTATTCAGTTAATCAGAAGCTACGTATAGATGTCTTTCGTCTAGGTTCATCTAAACAATGTGCGATACCAAAATATGGAATGGACAAAAATGTACGTGTTTGTGTGGCTTGTTACGACAAATTGATGGGGTAAGAAATTTATCGAAAATCTTTCTTTATTGTTATTGGAGAGTCTGAGTTGATGTTTTCCTTGATCTTCTTTTCCGGTCAAATTTTCTTCTATTTCTTTCGATGTTAAAGAGTATGCTAACGTCTCTTAAAAATTTTAATATATATATTTCTTTTTTCAACAGCACCACAACACCTGGTGAGTTTGGAATAACTCAAACAAATCCAACTGCCAAACCACTTGTTTCATCATCAACAACATCAACATTTAAACCATTAACTTCAGCCACTTCAGCGCCTGCATCCACATCGCAGGTATTTGAATTTTTGAGCAAACAATTCTGATCTTTTATTTTTTATTGTAAATTTTGGTTTTATTATTAGACAAAAACTCAGGCCGAGTTGGATGAAGAAGAAGCATTTCAATTAGCTTTAGCTATATCACAAAGTGAAGCGGATGAAAAAGAACGACAAAAAAAAATGTTAACACAAAAATATGCATTATCAAGTATAATGATGAATAACAATACAAATAATACGAATAATACAAATAATACATCATCATCTAGGCCATTAACGTCCACAATTTCGACACCTGCTGCACAAGTAAGAAAATTTTGAATTTTTCAGTGTGAGACTCTGTCCTACGATACATGCACCATTGATGGTTTTTCTTATTTTAGTATGAGCCAAATGAAGTAGACCAGTTTGCCGGTGGTGAATTATCAAAATATTTAGAACGCTCTTATTGGGAACAAAAACAACAAACGAACACCCCACTGGCATCAAATACAACTGTTGTTGATAATCAATCTGTGTCATCAACAGTAACAGTTCCAGTAACAAAAACTATTGCATCTTCTGATGGATTTCAAAATGGACATGATGAAGCAGCAACAAATCTATCCGTAAGACTAGCAGTTTAAAAAGGTTTGTGCGACACTACTTATATTTTTTTGTTCACTTATAGGATCCAGTTGATCATCTTGTTAGCAACAAGGAAATCGATGCTTTTGTTAATTTAGTCACGGTAAGGAAACAAAAAAATTCGTTTATACAAATAATATTGACGTATGTCTTATTTTTAGGAGCATATCAATAACTTCAAATTTCGTATGCTAAGTAATCAACAACGTAGTAGAAATATATCAAATGATACAGCAGTTCAATCGGTGTTTCTTATATTACAACATTTTCATCCCGAAATGAGTCGTTTCATGCAATTATTGGAGAATAAACGAGGTACGAGAGGACTTAATAATAGAAGGTTCAAAAACAACAAAACCTAAATCGGTTACTTTTCAAAGTGGGAAAAAGTGCCATTAAATCATGATCGTTGTTAACAGTTTCAGAATACAACTTAGAACCTTTTTTCTGATGTATTTCTATGATTTAATCGTAAAAATATTTTTATTTTAGGTTATTACGAACATTTACAAGATAAATTAAGCCAATTAAAAGATGCTCGTGAAGCCTTAAATGCTTTACGTTCCGAACATTATGAACGAAAACAACGTGAAGCAATGGAACGTGAACGTCAACGACAAATTCAATTAGCACAAAAATTAGATATAATGAGACAAAAAAAACAAGTGTGTACACGTTTTAGATGAACAAATAAGTGTCAACATACATACAACTATTTTTATATTTTCAGGAATATCTTGAATATCAACGACAATTACATTTACAACGTTTGGCTGAACAAGAACGGGAAATGCAAACGCGTTTAGAACAACAACGACAATTGGCACTAGCACGAGAACAAATGTCACAAAATCCACGTTTGATTGCATCTCCTCAAGTGCGTAAAGATTCTATTCTAAATATGTAAGAAAATCGTTTCATTTATGAACACATTATTTTCATAGATGTTAATGACACCGTATGAATATGGGGAACAACATTTACCATATGGTATACAAGCACATCAGCAATTCAGTAACTATCATAATTCTATGCCAATGCCAATGTATGATCCAAATATACCGCCTCAAACACAATTTCCAAATTATTCCTTGTCTCATTTACCATCAACGGTACAATATGCAGGACAATTACCACCACAACAAAATAAAACTGACATACAACAACCACAACAAATAACAAATCCTTATATAGCTTCAATTGGCGGTACGTTTTATCTGTTCTCTTTTGAAGAGACACTGTTTGTTATTATTCTCGATATTCTTCATATCTTTTGAATATCTGTAAATCGTCTTTATCTATGTTTAGATAATTACAATGTTCTTCCCGCAATGGTACCTTCAAACTCCATGCATGCTCCATCTGCACAAACAGCTTCACCATCACAATTTCATCATTCTCATCAAATGAATGGTAATCAGCAACAACAATTATCTCAACCACCACTGACATTTGATCCTAACATTCAAACAGCAGTGAACAAAATGTTACCCCCTGAGCCAACATTAATATCATTTGATTAAGATTGCTCTATATCTATTGTTATTTTTGTCATCTCGGTTATATTATCTGCCTGTTTCTTGTCTGTAATTGTGCAATCATTTTCTCTATTAGTCTTTTTGTAATTTTTTCTTTTTTTTTTTGTTCTTTATCAGTTTTTAATAAGCCACGTTCAATTTCTTTCGCCTGCCTATATATATATATATATATTATTTTTGTTTGTTATCTATTTAAAGTTGGATCAAATAATTGAGAAGTTTTTTTATGTATCACAAACTTATCAGTCAAAACATTTTTACTAATGTACTAATGTACTCCATTTTCTTTAAAACCTATGTTCATATCGCTATGATTTTTAATTTAATAAACATTTCATATTACATGTACAGATGGCTCTCGAATCATGAGTTTTTAGAACAATAAAATTTGAGTTATTTCTAATTTATATTTATATATTTCAATTCTAACTGTAACACACCATTGTATTAATAGTGGAATCGATCAAAAACATTTTTTAAATCTGTTGAATTGATTTAAATACATGACCATAGGAATTATGATGCACGAGTTCCAGACAAAATCGATGTTTTTTAATCTGATTCTCGTACCGTATCTAAACTATCTTTATCATTCAAACGTCGTTAAAACTTTACTGTGTACTTGCAACATTTCGCACTCTTCAGATATTCTGTCCACCCCAGCAATGATACTCAGATATTATTTTTTTTTGAATTATTGAGAAATATGTTGACTATATTATTATTAAATTTTTGTTCGGTTTTGATGATATATTATTAGTAATTATTTGTTGTATACTTTAATGATTATCATCAATTTAATCATGTTCCAAGATTACAAAAATTATGATCTTTTGCCTTGTTTCGTACATACGTTTTTCTCTTCATAATTTATAAAAATGTCATTTTTATTAGACATACAGATGTTTATGTGTGTGTGTGTACATGGTGTTACTTCATTCAATATGTATGGTAGGGAAATGACTAATAGAAAAACGATCTTTTTGTTTCGTTCTATTTTGCCCCTTTTCTCTCTTCTTTTAGTCAATAGAACAGCCTTTTTGTAAACGCAAGCCAAGAGAGATTGATTTGGCGGACGAATATATATGATATGATTATAGAACGATTAAATTGAACATAGTTTAACAAAAAAATTGTCTTTTTCTTTCTTGTATTCTATCAATTATCTTACACTCATTTTACGTTCTGAAAAAAATATCGATCTTCATTCACGTCTAAATATCATCGACAATTATCATTTTTTTTTTTTATACAGAATAACGTTTTGTGTTCTGCACTAGACTAAGGACATATTTTCTGCATTCTATTGTCTTTATTTAATCGGCTATTGCACAAACTATTACTATTGTTTTTAACAATATTATTTGACGAAAATAATGTCTACAACTCGTGAACAACAACAATACGATGATCAATCATCTCAGCGAAATATTCAACAACCATTGGATAGACATTTATCTCAAGCTAAAAATGAACATAGCAATGGTACAAATGTAAATGCTGGTATTGATTCAACATGTCACGGGTAAGTAGAAAAATATAGTTCATATTGTATCTAGAGCTTCATAAATGTTACTTCGTTTTTAGTAATAAAGCTGTGGAACAGTCACATCAAAATAGTGAACAAAAAAACGTTTAAGAATAATACTATTAATTAACGACTATGAGATAGATATATAGAATTTCATCTGTGAATGAATCTCACCGTCGTTTTGTATCCACATCAGTGCAATTACTGAATGAAGACAAACGATTATTACCTATTGGTGTTTCTGTTATAAAAATAATTTTCGACTGTCTATTTTTTTTCTTTATTTGTTTCAAATGTTAAAAATATTTGAATGTGTTCAATGAAATAAAAATTGATCGAATGAATATTTTAACAGTTAATCACGGTGCAGACGTTCAATTTTACTTACGATCTTTCCATTGTACTTAGAGAAATAATATAATGGATTTGGAATCCTACATATGGTTTGATTAAGCATACTAGGATAATACCAAATTCTGCCTCCATTTTGCTTATACTAGAATGAGAAGCCTAAATTGAAGAAGTAAATGGACTAGTTCATCAATACGTACCAAGGATGTTTTCTCCTTTATTCGTACCGTACATATATATGTCGGAAAAAATATAGAAACAAAAAAAGAAACAAATCATTTTTGTATTACGTATTATATATCAGTATTCATGACCTACACTACTCAATCGGTATTAGAACTTCTCACTCATAATTTTAGAGCGGATAGGAGCAACAAATGTTTTGACCGGAGAGTGCATGCGTGCGTTGTTATTCATATTTCTTTAAAGCCTTAAAAATTATTACAAGAAATTTACGTTTTCTAGATGTCATATCTCGGTCTAGGAAGTGAATCAAGTACTCATATTTGTAGCAGAAGCGGTCGAGATCGAACAGCGTTTGTACTCAAAACCATGTACGGATTCGACTCTCATACATATGCGAGTACATATTTGCAAAATAAAGGATGTATTAATAGTTTTTGGACTTTTTGCCTAACTTTTTCTGTGAAAAAACATCGTTTACTAGGGTGGCAGGCCATCCAAAAGTTGAGATAAATTGAAAATGAAGCATTCTTAAGATTAAGCTTTCACATCCGAAGGCATTTGTATTACAACTCCTATAGTTAGTCGTATGCTATACATCTTGGGCTACTTCCATTTTTTAGCATATTCATAGAGAGCCTATTGGGAACAGTGGGGTGTCCCAAAAATGATGGAATGAATATTGTAAGATATAATCTTACCATATGTCAAATGAAATTTTAGAAGAAAGGATATAACAATAGATATGGATGGTACTTTTAACTGTTAAAGCAAGCATTTTCCAGTTAAATAAATTGGGGAAGCTTCTATGATATGTTGCCCTTATCTACGCCGCTAAAATTTTGAGTGAGAAACTCGGATATCGATTGAGCGGTGTAAGTCATGGTTTTCGTGCAATGCCGTGTAAATATTGTTTTTATTCGGTCTTTCCTCTTCTTAAACTCTCTGTGTTAATTAACGGTTCTTTAAATATAAAACTGAGATTTTACTTTTAAAAATGCAAACTGTCATGCAATCGTGGTTGAGCAAATTAACCTTTTGACGAAACAACGCAAGTGGTGACCTTATTTAGGTGTTATTTTACATTTATTGGGACAATTATTTTGCTTTTCTTCATAATTTTTGAATGGTCCTTTAGTGGTGCGTGCTCACTTCTTTCCTCTTTTCTGTCCACATCGACTCGATAAATTCACGTTGCAAGGAAAAAAACGTCAATACCGATTATTTCACAATTCATAAAACAAAACGCCGTTTTCTGAAAACAAGAATATTTTCATCATTCACAAGTTGTCCATTATTGATTAACGATGCCTCCAAAATCTCAAGCAATACGCGTGAAAGGTTCGAAAAAGACGGTTAAAAGTATAGGTGCTCCCAAAACTGATAAGAAGGTGAAGCGTCGACGAAAGGAATCGTACTCAATTTATATTTACAAAGTGTTAAAACAAGTATAGCATTACTAAACTTCATATGAGAACATAGTCTTTTCAGTTTTGTATTTTTTTAAAGGTTCATCCCGATACCGGTATATCGTCGAAGGCAATGAGTATAATGAATTCATTTGTTAATGATATATTTGAACGTATTGCAGCTGAATCATCTCGTGTATTACATTACAATAAACGATCGACAATATCTGCACGTGAAATTCAAACAGCTGTTCGTCTTCTTCTTCCTGGAGAACTGGCAAAGCATTCTATAGCTAAAGGAACAGGAGCTATACGGTTTTTGCAGTACAGACCACCGTTTCCTAATATTTACAGTCAAACGAGTTGAAAGTACGGCTTCTCCAAACGTAACGGCGTTACGTTTTGGACGCACTAAAATGAAATTATCTCGGAAACTAAAATAGTTAAAAAGCTCATTTAAACGTCATTCAATGCAGCTCGTCGACCCCCATTTATGGTATTAAAATAAAAATTTTTGGATGAAGTCTCAAATTTTGAGAACGGTTTTTGTAGATCGTAACGACGATACGAAAAAAGACCCTTTTTTTCGAGTGCTATCAACAAAAATGTGAATTCCGACAAAGGTACAGGCCATTATGAAAAGTTTTTAGCACAGAAATTCTAGAGCACAGAACGGGCTATCGGATGGTAAAAAAAAGAATTTTTCCAACATCTTCAGCTAAGGCATATAATTATTCGTGCTACAGTCAACCGATATACGCAAGAATAAAGTCGCTACCTCGGGTTGGAAGGTCCAAAACTGTAAATTAAGTCGGCAAATGTACAAATTTTCTAAAGCGCTGAAGCCCAAAACCAAATACGCCATTTTGTAGAGAATTAAATTTGCTACGAAACCATATGTTTAGAAATTTATTTTTCGAAAACTTTCTCGGCTAAAAATAGAAAATCCGATTTTTGAAATGTTCAAAAACAGATTTTGAGACTCAAA
>CAJNOQ010000668.1:0-43779 GCA_905250885.1 Didymodactylos carnosus
CACTAAAACGCTCATTTTCCTATGAAATCTTGTAACAAGATCTTACTGCATGATCTTACAAGATCTTGTCATTGAAAGATCTGACTATGCACTGTAAATGACCGTAAGGATACCGTATATAGGCGCTTTACGGTCTGGAATTATTCGAACGATAGCTTTGCTTTCGCCTAATTGATATTAGTTCCATTGTCCGATCACGTAAGCCGATCAAATCTTATAAGATTATGTGCCTGATCGTGTTCTATAAACTTCCTTTAGACCCTCTTAAAAAAGTATCTTTCTCTATTCATAATATTTTCTGGCATAGGCAGGACACAAACATTCTTAGAATCGTGTTTAACCACGTTCCTTATAGCCATGCACTTTATTTGAGCTTAGCTGATGTTTGAAGACGAAGAAAGAAAGAAATGCTAAGTTTTATCATAAGAACTATGTTTTATATATACTCAATATCACAGCAAAATTTATGTGGTAAGAATGAGTCATCGATTCTGGCAAGATCATATAAGATCTTATAACAAGAAATAGTATGATCTTGCGATAAGCAATAAATATAAGTCAGATCTTTCAATGACAAGATCTTGTTACAAGATTTCATAGGAAAATGAGCGTTTTAGTGCTGTAGTGTTCGATGTTCCAGCAAGCGTTTAAATTAATAGCGTTTTCACTGAACAACCTTCCACATCATGTACATGTTACGATTGAAAACTCACCGAAAATCTGAAAAAATTGATTTGACATGCACTCGATAGCTGGCGAGGGGTAATGATTCACTACACAATATTTTTACTCCTTCCTTACATCGTTCTATGAACAACATTTGCATTTATAACTTACCTTAATTCCACTTGAATTTTAATATCCGTACCATTTGCTTTACCTTTATTTGTCAGGTAAACATTTAAACTATCATATCGATCTATATTAGTTCCAAATGTGTTGTTTGTTGACATTGGATTTCATATACCATTGCAAGGCAATAGGGCAATAGTTGCTTTGAATTTAACTAACGATGAAAAATAACGAACACTTACTAATTGAGGATATGTTTTGCACAGGCGGCGTAACATGTTCGTAAATTTATGCCCACTGAAGGCATAAACGTAAAATTTCTTCAGACTATGCTTGTATAGTTTAGCATAAAAACCACTGGACAAACAACTTTTGTAAGATTTACCTGCGTTAAGAAGCTGAGTATGATTACTGCACTTTACTCTATCATGTAGGCGTGGGACAGTTCCCGTTCCAGTTACTAGTAACTGGAACTGCTCACCAGTTACCGTCCCCAGTAACAGAAACTGGTAACCAGTTACTGTTCCTTCAAATCACCATAATTTTACATCTCTAAGTGGATGTTTGTTGCTCTGTAATTTCTGTAAACAGTTAAAGGTGCTTCCCATAGTATAGGAACACTCACATTAAAGACTATAGAATAAGGATTTCCTATATTGTATTTCCAATAGTGTATTGTTTCTGTGGAAAACATGGCAGTATTGTCTGTGGGAATTGAGCTAGATGAGTTTATTATAGTATAAAAAACAAGATAGATGAGCATCAACTTTTCTACATCTTGATTATGAAGAAAACAGTAAGTGGTCACCAGTTACAGTTACTGGAAACGGTAACTGGTGAACAGTTCTTTTAACCAGTTACTAAAAACAATAGGAACTGGAACTGTCCCACCCCTGCTATCATGATCATAGCTTTCGTTTCAAATTTTTCCAAAGGAATAAAACTTCGAGGAAAAAAATAGCACTTTTTCACAAGAAGAAGAAATGGGGAATAAAAAAAAATTAAAACTCTCCACTGGTAAAACAAAATTTACTTCCAGGAATAAATCAGTTTAGAGTGAGACCCTCCAAGATTTTAAACTTGACTTCAATTCCAATTGCATTTGACAGATCACATAAGAATGCACGAGAAGAATCATTTTTCGCACTTTCTCATCCTGCCACGATGTGATTGAGAATTTCAGTTGTACACCAAATGCCTTTATGTTGATGTCTTCAAATACCTTTTTGGTCAAAATCAGCTTTTGAGATCACGAGAGGGTTAGAAAGTGCGAAAAATGATTCTTCTCTTGCATTCGTTTACAATTTACAACTTTAATATGGAAAAAAACGTCTATGAAAATAATTACGAAAGGAAGCACTTTTTCTCCTTAGCCGTTAGATCCATACAGCTGTTGGGGACAATCACGGGTCGTATCACGAAAAAACTTAAGTTTGAGGACTTAAACCGTATTAAGAAAGACTTAAGCTGGCGATTTGTTTACTTTTTAAAAGTCGTTGACAACAGTGACGAACTTGGGACAAAAACCCGCAAAATGCTAAAATATTTATTCTCTACTCAGGTCGATTGTTCGGCCGCCGGAACCGATGGGTTTCGTTGTATTTCGTCGTCGTTCTGGTCGTTCCCTGTATGTTCCGACGTGTTCCTACCACCGGATTCCGTCGGGTTTCCGGCTCGGAAAATTTCGACGACTTTTTCGACTGGAACTGGTCGGAATACGTGGGAAACAGAACGGAATCTGCTGCAGGAACAGTCAGCCGGAATCCAGTTGCAAGGAACACGCCGGAACATAAAAGGAACCGGGCGGTTCCGACCGGGCAAGAATGATCTTGGTAATCCTTAGAATGTCGTTTTCGTCGAATCGTATCGTTAAATGCCTGGAGACCGTATCACGAAAAAACTTCAGTCAAAGTCTAGACTTAAGTATATAAAATTAGCACGTAAGTGCACATAACGAAGACTTAAGTTTTTTTGTGATACGGTTCCCTGAGCTATTCGAAAAATGCGTCAGTGACTTAAATCCGAATTAAGTTTTCGGTCTTTACTTTAAGACTACATTTCCCATGACTTAAGTCACTTTTTGACTTAACTTTTTTTGTAATACGGCCCCCCCAGTATTGTCCAAACAAAAAACAGCACCGAGTCCCATGGAGATCAACAGCAGAAGCGCAACTGTCGAAATTCCATGGAAAAAGGGTAACATTCGTATTAAATATACAAAAGTTACAGATCATAGGGACGACGCCCACATAGTTCGTTCCTCTACAGCAGCCCGTTGGCTCAGGTAAGATGTTCCTATATGCTGTTGTACATTTTTTACAATAAAATACTTTGGCTCCAGTTTCTATCTATAACATAGTAATGATATGACCATCTTAACCTTCCTTTTTAATTTATGACTGCAGAAAAATATCATTAATTGTATTTGAATGAGAAGTGCTTGTGGCAAACTCGTGAAAAAATTTGGTAGAAAAGAAAACAAAATATGTATTTTTATTTTAAGTTTTAATTATCGAAACCTTGATATTCCAAAAAGCTTTACATTCAATAATTAGTATGTATCTAAATAATGTCTATCATATAATTTTAAATATCCTAGAGTTTTAAGGCATATCAAATGGTTTTTTAACGGTAATTAACATGAATAAGAAAAATTGAAAGAAAACGTAGTAGTAAGAATGAAATGTGTGACAGATACTGTTAACATATTTTATATAAAATTGAAAAAGAGATGAAAAAAAAGTAATATAAACCTCATCATTTTCATAGACAAGAAAAAGGTAGATCGATTGATAGATGTTTTGAGATTATTACCAGCAAGCACCATAACAAAATAACAAAATATTTTTATAAATCACAAGGTAGTCTTTTACTTTATATGCTCAAAGAAAAAATATCAGAAACACAACTCTATATAAATAAACAAACCAACCTAACTGTCAAATAATTATATTCAAAAATACAAACTAAAACTTATCATACACTTGATTTTTCAATTCAATTGCGAAGTGTTGTTTGTTTATTTTTTTTTCTCCATTTTAATATTGATTTATTTCAATCTGATTCTATACGATTATTATAAACTGATGACAATAAAACGATTTAAAACGATATAAAATAGAAATATCTTAGTTAAGTATCATTTGACTTGTTATTGATATATTAGTTTGTTTAAAAATAGTTTAGAATATTTTGTTTTTTTTGTTTATTAAATATAAATTTCGTTTTCTATTTAACTCTCATCATGATCGATTCTATAACATTCATCACTCCCTATGTTTACGTTGGCGGTCAAACAGCAGCTCGTGCTCTATCCAATATCTATTTGAATGGTATCCGTTGTATTATTAATGTTGCTCGTGAATTACCACACGTTCAATATCCTTCACATATTGAATCAATTAAAATTAATATTGATGATGTATCAACATATCATATTGAAAAATATTTTGATAAAATTGCTGATAAAATTCATCAAAATGAAACTATAGTTAAACGAAAAACATTAGTTCATTGTCAAGCAGGTATGTCTCGAAGTGTAACATGTGTTATTGCCTATTTAATGAAATATAAACAAATGTCATTAATCCAAGCCTATAATTATGTTAAATATAAACGACAAATAGCTAAACCTAATTATGGTTTTTGGAAACAATTACAAACATATGAGAGAAAATTAATAAAACAAAATAATCAAACAATAACGAATAAATTTCAAGCTATTATTTATACGATAAAAACAAAATTAAATAAAATTTTTTATGTACAAGATGACCATCGATATAGGATACAAAAAATTGTCTATATTCCTGCTCGATCAATGTTTTATCCATTCATAAAATATTAATTAACATGAATTTTATTTAAGAGAGTATATATTACATATTAACCATTTATTTTTGAAAAAATATGTTCAACAAACAAAATCAACACTTTCTTCATGTACATAGAGATCTTTACTTATTTTTTTATATGTTTGTACAAAATAATTACATGATGATTGAAAAAAGAGAATATCAAGAACTATTATCAACGAAAATGATTCTCATCTATGTTTTTACATTGATCTCATCTTTAAAAAATCGAGAATCTATGAAATTACATCTATTTTTTAGAAAAATCTGGAAACAATTGGAATAAGACGTCCACAATATACAATGATTGTTAAAAAAAAAACAAAGTGGTATATAAATTATTTTTCTACCCATTATTGTAGAAAAGGTGACATTTATTGATATACCCCTTGGAGAGAATATTGTGACTACTGTAATAAACATAAAAACATAAATGATCTATTAGGTAAAATTTAAAAAAAAAAACGAGGTCATTTTTTTATCACATTCAATATTTATTGCCATAAAGAGAAAATATCAATACTTTTTGTAGATATTTTTTTGTTTTTTTGTTGGTTTTTTTTTTTTTTTTGTTTAAAATAGATAAATACATATACACATACTGACAATAAATAATAAAAAACAAATGTAACGAGAGACTAGACTGAAATAGAAGTAAAACACATTTTTTTACTATAACACTGTTCGATATATTCACATTAAATTAATTCATAATCTCCTTGACCACCACCACTACTATGTTGTTTTGTTTCACCTAAAAATGATTCTAAATCTCGTTCATCTTTATCATCATCATTTTTGTCGTTATGTGACACTGCTTCATTTAATGACATAGATTTTAACATTTTTGTGGCAGTTGTTTTCTTACTCTTCTTTTTCTTTTCATCGGATGATGATAGATCTTGTTTCGATTTTTTATGATGTTTTTTCTTAACGGAAGAATCAACACTGCCCTCCTAAAAAAACAGTGTAACACATTTTCCATAGGATATATGACTAAACACTACGTTCTTTGAAATAAATAATTGTTTAATACAGTTAACTGAAAAAGTAATTCTCGCAGAGTTTAAGACAAATTCTGCAAGACATTTTTTAGCGGGAGATGTCTGTATGAATCCGCGAGAACCTTTTCAAATGATTAAGAACTCTTGAAAATTCTTGATGATGATCACGAATCTAATATCTACTTGTAACCATATTGAGTTTCTGATTTAGTCATTAAAAGTCTGACCTCTAGAGAACCATCCCGAATCTAAAAATCAAGAGATTCTGATCTGACTAGTTTGTAGAGCTCATAAAAAGTTTTGAAACTACTGAACAAATTTTAATTTGAGTTATAAAAATTTTAAAATATTCAATGAAATAATCGTAAAATTTTTATAATTTGTTCAATGCTTCTAAAACTTTTTACACATAGACAATTCGATGAGTTATAAAAAGTGGTCAAATCAGAATCTCTTGATTCTCGGATTCGAGCTGGATCTCTAGAGGTCAGATTTTTGAAAACTCAATAGGGACACAGACGAACATCAGATCCGTGTTTACCATCAACAATATCCGTAGTAAAACGAGTGTTAATTACCGGAAAGTTGCCTTTGTATCGTAATGTAGAATAAAAAAGTTAAACTGGCCTACTTGAGAAGACGATGTTTTCTTTGATTTCTTCTTTGTTGATCGTGTTTCACTTGTTACACTTTGAGAATCTAAATATATCATTGTCAATTCATTCATGTCTTACTTATAGTAAAACAATCAATTTTTCTCTTACCTATTGTTTTAGTATTCGATCCTTCTAATGTCGATTGTCTTGAAAATGATGTCATTTTATCTAGCATATCTAAATCAGATGATGTGAAATTGTAGATGGGCACAACAGGAGCGCTAATTGTTTGCGATGATTTTGGATTAGGCTAAATAGGAAAAGCAGAATCTATTAACAATACTAAATATTGAGTAAACAAATATTTACAATTACCTTCGATTGTGGTTTCGTAGATTGAACATTTTTATCTTCTTCCTCTTCTTCTTCTATTTCATCATCACTAAAAAGAATAAAATTGTCTTTAATAATAGAAACTGACCAATTAGCAAAACAAACATTTTACAGAGTGGTATTTATTTTTTTACTGTCTCATCGCATTGATAATCTGATCAGGATTAAATATGCGCTCTATGCAGGTCCAAGATTTTCGGTAGCCAAAATTTTTGTTGAAGGGTGAGGTGAAGTGATACGAATTTTCTTTTTGTGGTAGATGTCTTTGATAACATTAAATTCTATTTCTGTTTTACTGATTCTTGTATCTATGAGATTGACCTGCCCATGTAATACGTGATTCCATCACGATTTTTGTTGTTTTGTGACTAACTTGGCGTTCGAACAAAAGGAAACTAAGGAACTGTTTACATCTAGCCTTGTACAGAAAAGTGAGCTGAACAAAATGAGATATTTTCTGATTCCGCAGAGTGTCGTGGTTCTCAGTTACAATAAAAGTTTTACGAGTCCCATTTTGGCGGACTTTTGATTGGGGCTCGTAAAAATTTTGTTATAATTGACGGCTACGATATTCTCCGAAAATGAAATATATCACATTTTGTTCAGCTCACTTTTCTCTACAAGGCCAGATGCAAACGGTTCTTTAATTTCCTTTGGTTCGAACGCCAAGATAGTCACAAAACAAGTGACGGAATCACGCGTTACATGGACAGGCCGATCTCATAGATACAAAAATCAGTAAACCAGAAACAGAATTTAATTTTATTAAAGACATCTACCACAAAAAGATAATTCATACCACTTCACCTCACCCTTCAATAAAAATCTTGGCTACGGCCCCAATCAAAAGTCCGCCAAAATGGGGCTCGTAAAACTTTTATTGTAAGATTGTGAGAGATTGTTTTCTGTGCATAAACGTTAAAAAATCCACTGATAATATGAAAAAAAAGTGAAACATAAATTCTGTATTTAAGCTTTTTATAAACTATTGAACAAAATTATTTTTTTAATAATTTTAGGAGAAGATAAGTTTTCATATTTATTTTTCTTGTCTACGTTGACTCTCTCTACTAGTTCGGTCTTCATTTCATGTTTTGTCTTTTAATATTTATCATCCATATAGATATCATGACATCTATTTTGCATACCTTATTTTTTGACTATTCGTTCTGACAATATCGAAATTTGTCGTATTCTGTTGTTGTTGTTCATCATCCGAATCTAATTGCTCACGAAAACCGACAACCATGGGATTAATATGAGGTGTTTCATTCTCACTAGAAAATAATAAACAAAATGTAATACAATACAAAAAATGAATATAATTATCATTTACTCATCCGTTGTTGTTGATAATTTATTTTGTTGTGTTTGTGTCGAGTATGTTGACGGTGATTTTATCATTGATGCTGGATCATCAACAAGGAATGTTTCGTATTCGTTGTCATCCGGAATAAAATCATCGACAGTTGTCTTCACTAAAGGATTAAAATTATTTATTGTATTGTCTGTGATATCAGACGTTGATTCGTCAGGTTGAGCTATAAAGAAAGCAAATATAGCACGATCTATCTATCGATTGGAATTTAAAATGTGTACGGATTCTCTTTTACGTACGATCGATAGTTAAATTTTTTTGTATTTGTGGTTGTACAGCTTGCATTGGTTTTTGTTTCATCGTATTTGGTGATGATTGTACCGTGGTTGTTGTCGGTGTATGACGTATAGTCGATTCATTTTTTCTTGTTAAAGTTTGTACGATTCCATTAAGAGCTGGAGGAATAATTTTTCCACTTTTTGCAGCTGCTTCTTGTTGTTGTTGTTGTTGAATTAATAAATTTTCGTTGTAAACTTTCTTTGCTTCTTCAAGTGGTTTCGCCTGTTTTAAAATATCTCCAGCTAATTGTTCTTGTTTGATACGACGTTTTTGAGTCAATTGATCTAGAAAAATTTGATGTATAGTTAATGAACTCTATACTATAACTGAGTAAATTAATAACTGTGACAGATATTTTCCTACCCAGAAATACTTCATAATTATTTTCTTGTGATTGTTCGTATGCATCTATTTCTTCTAATGTTTGATCCATATCTCGTGCATTAACTTCTAATTGTTGAAGTAATGCTTCACGCTGAAGTTGTAAATAAGGAATATTGAAAAATTGGTAAATATATTGTAATCCAAAACCGTTACGCATCGATGATTCACTGTATTTTAAAACACTGCCCATTGTGCCTCTAAAACAAAAATAAATCATGTAATATTCAAATTTCAAATATTTCATAAGAGAAAAAATAAAATTAATATTTCGAAGAAAAAAAAATGAAAGAATTGTATTGAATATTTCTTTCTAATAATAAATTTTGTACATCTCTTCTATGTAAAGTAAATGTCCATTTAAATTTCACATTTTATTTACAAAAGAAAAACATTAATTCAAAAATTAATAGTTGAATCAAGTGAATTAGATATTTTAAATGATAATTATTCTCTATTTTTGATTCATGTTAAAAATGTATTAAAATATTGTCTTCTTTTTACAGTTTTTCTACTTGTACTCGTTTTGAGACAAATGTTATGTGTTGCGTCTACTGACAGTTGTGAACATTGTTTTCTCCATCGTACTGATGATAATGTATATTCATATTTTGAACTCCGAGATAATAATTAATTGTAAATAATTGTTTTAAAATACACGTGTACAACATAATTTTTTAATAATCGAATAATCAGACATCTCTTTTTATTACTAAATAAAATTCAAATTTCAACTTTCAATGAAAATTATTTTATCATTTTATATGATCTATCTAATTTGTTTATCTATTCATTCAATGGCTTTAGAATCAATAAAACTTACACCAGTGTCTTCAGTATAAATAAGAACAATAAAAAATCGCACATAAATTCAAATATTTTAATATGGCAACAAGTCCTATCAATTCTTATTATTTAATCTTTTTGGAGTAGTTCGCGAACATCTCACCCAGTCACTCCATTATTCTTCTTGTTCACTTTAGTGTTGATTATTACAATAACTAAGAGAGACTGTGATGAATCTCCATGATCATCACAATGTCGCAGCAATCAGTATGAATCATTTATATCTATTCACTCACCACACAAGGACAAAGACATTTTTTAGCTATAAAGCTCCCCATTGTCATCAGGTCTGTGTGATGTAGTTTCAACCATAACTCTATATAACAGCCTAGTTTTTCTCATTTATATACTTTTTCCATTGTTTTAGTGCATTAATAAATGCCCAAAGCCACTAACTAACATCTTTGTCACGGATTCGATAAGCATGAAGAATGAGCAAATATTACTGACAAATTATTCTGTCATTGATGATGTAAATGATTAAAATAAATTCTATTGTGTCCCATCTTATTTATAGTTACATCAGCTGAAAAACTATAATCATCATTCCACTCTTTTACTTTGATACATCAAACGGGAAGAGAAATCTATGAAAATTCTTATTTAGAATTAATGACAGTAACAGTCAGTAATGGTAACATCGATGATTAATTTAACAGAAACAATAATTTTTACCTTAAGAAAAATAGAAAATAATGAAAGTTTTAGTTTGAAACAAACTATTCAAAATTGCCAAAAATACTGAACAACGACAACAACATCTATAAATATAATACTATCAACGATGATGTAATACTGAGAAGAGTGTATGATTTGTTTGTAAAATGTATTTAATATTTGATTTTTTTATCTCTTATAATGATGAGAAATATCTCTACAAATGGTGAGATAAACAAAAGTAAATAATTAGACTCGAACTTTCTAGAAAAGAAAGAATTAGAGACGATTCAACGTAAAAAAAACGAATAATTCGATTTTCAGCGCGAAAATCACCATAACGTTTAGGATTAAAACATGATGCACTAAATGTCGAGTAATTATTTCATTTTAATAAAAAATTCAAAATTTTCTTCAGAACGGTGTTAAAATTAAATGTAGAACGAGAGAGGAAGAAAAGAGAATATCACTGTTGGATAATAACTATTCTTTTCGATCAAAGGAGTCGAATCAGGAAGTAAACTTGAAAAGATAAACATTGTTTACATCGAAGTAGAAAGCATTTGACAGCCGTACGATTAGTTTTTGTTATTTTAAAATTCTATTTTAATCTTTCTCAATAACTTTGAATACTTTTTGTCAGTTTTTTGAGTGATTTTGAGAAAATGTAGCTTAAATATTTTTCTTCAAAATGGCAGTCAGGCAAAGTTTAGCCAATGATGACACAATAAACTGGAGAAATTTATTAAAGAACAGCTACTTTTTTTTACTATTAAAGTAGCTTATTTCTAGAGCATTGTATCCCTTAACTGAGTCCTCGGCTAAGCTTTCTCTGACTGTCATTTTTTTGCAGAACAATGTGTTAAGGTGGGCGATCCTTCTCTTCCATTTTAAGATATGTTGTAGAGCTCGTCGAGTTACATATACCCTGAATTTTTTTTCGATTGAAAATATTTATCTCCTGAGTTGTAGGGTTTTGGGCTTCCTTCTCCTGACAGAGTCTGCTGAAGAAACAAAAAGTAGTCTCAAAAAGTTCTTGTCAAATTTTCTGGAAAAAGTAAGCACATAGAAAGGAACGTTCCACTACTAACGACATTCGTCACATCTTGCTCTGTAATAATAAGCCATTTTTCGCTTTTTCAGCTTAAACTTCTTTTATAAAAATAAAAAAAGAGTGAAATTTAAAATTAAAAAGTTTTTTAAAGTCAATTTACTTTAAGACTTTTCCCACTGAATGACATAAAAGAAAATCTTACGGGCACCCTTCACTATATGGGCATCATTTTTTCTTGTGGAAGTTGTTTTCTCAGAAAATTGGACTCTACCTTTTCGAATATAGATGTGTGATACATGTGTGACTACAGGCTTCAGTGTCGAAGAACCGAAGAAAATAAGTGTCAGTTAGTAACGAATGCCATAATCTCAGTAGCGCGATTCTGTATAAAATTATAGAGGGTTCCAAGAATGGACTGTTGACCATAATGGACTATGGATCATATACGACACTCCTGCACAACAACGATATCTTCTACTTATCTTCTGTGTCTGAGATAGAACTATCAAAACAGCCACTATCACACAATTTTTCGTCCTGTCACAAATTTAAAATTCTTCTAACTTATAAGGGAACCTTTCGAGATGTAACCTTCCGATTCCAATGGTTTATACGTGGATCGATAAACCTCGGTGAGGTAGTAAATACTCTAAAAGAATTTGTGCCCATCCCATGACTCTTGAAAACCCGGTTTTCAAGAACTCTAAAAAGTAATTTAAACCTTTTTTTAATGAAGTTTGATTGTAGCTCGCAAATTGTTGATTAAAATGAGACATCTCCCAGCTCTTCGCCACCTTTCTTTACAAAGTTATCGAATTTATAAGAAAAGCCCTAAATTCATTTCTTCTTATTTCTGTAGCTTTGAGTTGACAATGAATATTTAGGGCTTTTCTTGTAAGATCTATAACTTTGCAAAGAAGGATCGTGCAGACCTGGGAGATGTTTCATTTTAATCAGAAAATTACGAGCTATAATGACGTCTGATTAAAAACAGTTTTTGGTTACTTTTTAGAGTTCTTGAAAAACTGGTTTTCCAGAAAACCGGATCTTCAACTGTCAATCCTTTTAGGGTATTTACTACTTCACCGAGGTCTATCGAACCATGTACAAATCATTGAAATTGGAAGGTTACATCTCAAAAAGTTTCCTCGTTAGCCAGTATAATTTAGATCGAATGAGACAAAAAAACAAATGTTATCTTACGCCAATCTTCTAGTTTTTAAGGTACCGAAAATTCAATAATCAAGCAAAATTTTTCGTTTCTTTTTTTGACATGGTTGAGTTAAAGCTCATCTTCATTATCTTCATATAAAAATGTTTTTATCAAGAAAAAGAATAAAATCACAATGCCAACCAATATCGACTCTTATCATAATAATAATCTTTTCGTAATTCATTTCAGCGCTCAAATTCTTGCTGTTGTGAAGGGTGCACTATCCTTTTCCGTAAATGAATTCTTATTATCTCTTTTATTCACTTATAATTTTGTAATCTAAAATATTTCATTTTTAAAATCATTTCAAATTATCAAGAATATGCTTAGATTTTATATTTTTATTTTAATTCTCTTAAAAGTTATGCTATTTGCATATAATACGTGTAAATATGAGATACAGATTGGTTCAAAAAAAGTACGATGTTTGGATAAGGAAAGAGATGTAAATTGTTTAACTCATGTAGATCCTACAGATTTTATTCTATCAGGTGATGTGGATAGTTGTTCGGTGACCAGTTTAATATTCAATTTTACATTATCATCAAAAATGTTTACATTTTTAAATAATACATCTGCAGCAAATAGAACAAAATTAGGTAATTTATTTAAAAATGGAACGGGACAAAATAAACTAGAACTTTTAGTGTATAAACAAGATGAAACACGAATGATACTGGGTTTGAATTTAGACAATTTAATATCATTAAAATTTATTGATGATTTGACCATTTATATTCGACGACTGGATAATGGTAGAAACGATAAGTTTTTCCTCATTACTTGATATTCTCGATTCTAATTCTGGATTTGAACTTTTTATTATAGTTTCTACAAATGTTTTACATTTAAATGATGAATTTTTTAATCTTTATCTAAATTTGCCGCGAAATATTACCATCTATTATTATTGTAGTAAAATACAATCAACTGCTATAGTGTATGGAAAACATCTATCAGTAACAGATGTAGTAAAAATTTGTAATAATGTTTACTATCGTTCAACACCAATTGAATGTCAATTTAAAGTTGATAGTTCGACATGTACAACTATAGATAATTTAATTGATTGTTCAAAAATAAAAGATCCAAAAGAAATTAAAGTTGTCGTTAAAAATGGAACAATTATCGAAAATAAAACGTGTCATGTTCGATCATTAACATTAGCATTTTCAACATTAAAAACATATACTGAATTTTTAAATCTAAGTGAATAAAAGTATTTTTTATCTCTAGAAAAATAATTAATTTCATTTTCGTTCTAGTTCCTGATATCGAGACACCAACAAGTATCATCTTAAACACTCTCTATCTTGATTATATTAATGACTATCAATTAGATGAAAAATTAGTAATGCAAGAAAAAACATTACATGTAAAAATTGATCAATTAAATCAAAATGAATTCATTCTTGAAACTTCTGATTTATTTGGAGGTGGTGTTATACAACCATTAGAATTTTTCATTGAATTCATAGATAAGAAAGATCCACCTTCTAAAATTATTATCAATGAAACCATTATGAAATTATTGGCAAAACTCAAAATTATGGCACCATGTGACAGGTGAACCAATTTGTCAGCGTAACCGTAAGGATATAAGATTCATAAACAATTTGTAAGACTAATAATAGTTATAAGACACGATGCGGTATTTTATAGAGAAGATTGGATAGTGAGAGTGAGTGAATAATAAACAGTTTTAATGTGTCTATGTACTGTATAGTCGCACTGAAATTTGCTAACCATTTTAGAAAAGTTGAAAGTGGAAGAAAAGAGAATGTTGAACGTAGGATAGAATATACCTGTCCAGCTCGTCTTCAGTATATCCCTCCCTCTCATTTTCCAAAAAAAAATAATAATAATAAAATTCAGTTTTAGAATAGCACGTAGTTAAGCACATAGTCTTTAAGAGTACATTTTTGTGAATTTTAAAAATTTTTCTGTAAGCCCTGAAGGAAAAAACCCTCTAAAAAAATTGCCTCTGTACCCTTAAACTTGAAAACGTAGCCATCACATACGTTCATATAGGTGCCGAGCGTACAAGTATCTAGTATCTGTGGTAAAAATATGAAGTCAAACGGATAAATGGGATAAGTTTATGTAAAATGAAAAATCTACTTAAAAAATGGCTTTGGAGGTTAAGATAAAAAATATGCTTATTTTATCTTTTAAAGACAAGCTCTGATGAAGGATTCTCTGCGATTTTATCGTTACAATCCTGTAACAAGGTGAAAAATGAGGGAATATTTTTAGGTGAGTAACTTTTGAACTTGTCAACTATATTTGGCTTAAATGTCATCTCGCTAAAACATCCGTTAATCTTTTTTGAAATGTGGTTATTTAACGTTAAAGACAAGTTTTAAAGAATAACGCATTCAGAAACAGAAACATCTAAGATATCATAATGCAGTCAAGGTACAGAACGTTTTTTTGATATTTATCGAGAGATCGTGGGCATACCGCAAACAAGATGATATATGTATAACACGTGTTATACCTTTCTTTCATACATCATGATTAACTAAATATATAGAGACGTGTCAACCGATAAATTGTGTGCACCGCTGCCAATATCAAGTCAAAAACTTTTGAGATGCTGCTTAGACGCGGCAGCAGATTGAAAATTTTTTTTGGAAACAACACGCTCGGTTTTCCTCAAAAGTGTTTTTGTTGCCTGGACGTTCAGAAAATCTTTGCTCCGTCGCTGAAGGCAAATAAAAGTTTTCAGATCCATAGCCACCACTGCCATATCTTAGCTGGCTGTCACCAGCCAGAGAATCGACTAACACCTCTAATTATATATGTCATCTATTTATCGATCTCTGAATATCGTATCTACTTCAGTAAATGAAAACATTAATGAAACACAACATAGAGTAGTTGTTGAAACTTTTTCCAGTTTCAAAAAATTCCAAAATATCTGCCTGATGAAAGAAAGCTACACCATGATCTCATTCTAATTGAAATTTCTTATAGATAGAATATCTTTAGATATTGTACACGTACGCTCTGGTATTAGGATGTGTTTATTCTATAGTTATTTGTTTTAGTATAAAAGAGAAAAGAACGACAACTGTTGTTGTCTATGAGCAAACCTGTTTAGCAGACAAATGCAATAAGAGCGGTGGTGCCAATAAAGATTGTAAAAATATCAAGAGAAGGGGAAGCGATATCGATGACAAGAGTATAGAAGCAGAAATAGACTCTGAATCGAGAAAAACAAACAATAAATGTATGACTTTCTGTTTGAAAAGTGCTTAATCTATACTACATGAACATCATTTTTTGTTTTCTTTCTAGTTTTATACTATTTTCTAGTTTGTGGAGGGAGTATTCTCTTATTAATTATTGTTGGTAGTGTTATCTATTTTCGAAGAAAATTAGGTAAAACTTTCGATGTAAACGATATAAAAACGGTGAATCAATCAGAAACAGGTGTCAAAGATACATCGTCGTTTGGTACTCCTGAAAGTGAAGACGCAGTGACAGAAACAGGCACTGAAATATAAATAAATAATTAGCAACTAGTTCATAATATGAACAAAATTTTTTGTACCATCTTTTTTTTTTGTCGATGATTTACATCGTAATTTTGTGAAATTATATAGTTTGTATATAAAGGTTAATAAACGAGCAAAATGTATATCAAACAAATTTTGTCCTTTAATAACAATAGTGTACATATTCTCGAATTAACCACATTAAAATTATTAAAATTTTATAAAAATGAATGATTAACATGTGGAAATGATGAAGATAGGGGACGATAATTGAAAATCTAACGAAAAACTTTCTTTAATAATATTTTTAAAAATAATAAATGAAGTTGTCTGTAAGTGTGACTATGAGTGAACAAAGTATAAAAGAAATTTTGGGTGAAAATAACGATTTTTATCAGCTGTATACTGAATGAACGATTTACTTAAAACAATATTTTGTCACTTACATTCTCTAGTAACATAATTTTAAAATTGTTTCAGTATGAAAACGTGGAGCTTGACATTTTCGCAAAACTTTATCAAAGATCTAACGGTTTACAGACATATTTTGAAGATTTTATTCAAGTGTTTTCATTTCAAAGTAAACGTTAAATTCGTAATCTACCCAAAAATAATACAACATTCACTAACAGATATCTGACAAATCTTTCTAAAATACAAACAGATCATCGAAAATTTTCTGTGCAGGATATTCTTACATATGTTTGAAATAAAAGGAATATTTTGAAGAGAAAATTCTTAATGGATAATTGATAACAATCAAAAATTTCACCAAAAACTCCATAAAAACTTTGCTCACTTCTGATCAACTTTGAACAGATATAAAATATAACATGTGATAGAGCTTAAAATTCTGATTCTAATACGCTATTTTTGATTGTTCATAACTTTTAATCTTCATGAAGAAAAATGTCTGAGAAAAGAGTCTATTTTTCACATTATCAGGGTGTTTTTGGAATATCTGTATGGTACGTACACATTTTAAACTTTTCATTTCATATTACTATCAAATAGATATTTTTATGGAAATTTTAGTTCTCTATTTATTTCCATATATAGAAAAAATCGATCAATTTCGAAGAGAAGAGAAAGAGATTCATGATCAAAATCGAAAATGTCGATCTCATTAAAAAACGACAAATACAAAAAGAAGTTTTTCAATAAAAAACAAAAAGTTGATCTGTATGTACACTGAGATTTAATCGATAGTACAACATGATCTTTTCAAAGGGATGCTGATATTAAACAACATTGTTTTCTAAAAATATTTAGTAACATCATCTAAAATGTGCTCAAAAGAAGATTCTTAAACTGAACTATTTTTCATAATAAATTTTTTTTTCTATTGGCGCCATAATTAGAATTATTAAGTCATTTTAAAAAGAAATCATTTTATTCAAGTTACTCTACGTTTTTTTCTTCATTATTCTTATATTTAAGAAAAATGTTTACTTACTTTAAAAAACTTCTTTTTCTATATTTCTTCAATTTATCAAATGGTACATGTGAATTTAAAATTCAAGATAATGAAAATAAATTTTATCCATGTTTGTATGATCGTATAGCCGATGATAAATATAAAGTCAATTGTACAACTGTCAGATACAATTTTGGACTAGAAGGATTACTTAATATTGATCCTTGTTCTTTCAATGTCACTGGTAATATTAATGAAAAATGTCTAATTCAAGAGTTAACATTCAAATTTCTATATACAACGGCACTTATGAATTTTACTACAACCGTTGATGAATTTTTTGATAAAAATAATACAAATAATAATAAATTAATACTTTTTATTGTTGAACATAATTCAGATCTAATAATTGGTGAACAACATTTTCAACAATTTATACCAAATTCATTAATTAATGATTATTATTTAAATCTATACCGTGATAATAAATTTAAATTTAAATTATATCTTGATATGAATTATATAGATACACATGGTCCAAAACAAATTCGAGTACAATATTATTGTAAAAAACAGGCAACAATTATTTACGACAAACAACAAGGTAATTGACATATGTTAATTTTCTATAATATAGTCTTCTTCAACAATCATATTGTACAAATTATTATCGTACAATTTTAATCATCTAATAGAAAGAAATTCTTTAAAAAAAAAGAAATAATTATTTCATTGTTACACGATTTTAGGTAAACGTGTTGAATGTGAAAATGTTGTTTTCAGAGATTTATCATTCACTTCATCACAATTTCCAACAATAAATTCGACTAATTTAATTACGCCTAGAATAAAACATCCTTTAAGTAAAACAAGGTTAATATTGCTCATTTTTGGTGGTATAATTATTTTTTTATCTTTAATGAGCATTCTTATTATATTATCAATAAAAAAATATCGTCAACATCATCGGATATTAAAAAATGGGAAAACTGGCGATACACCGTCACCATCATCTATCGATTAATATCACAATTATCATTGTCAATTTTTATTAAGCAGCGAGAATAACAGAAGGAACTGTCAATAACTTACGTTTCGATAATGCAAATCGAATTGTTTAAAAAAAAAAATTTTTGTTTCTGTATAAAATTTTTTTTAAATAAATTATAATGCAATTATCAATCAGAAGTTTTCTATACAAATGAGAAAGTTTTCTTTTTTAAAGTTTCACATAACTTTTATTCATATTCATCTTTGATTATGCATATTTAGGAACACAAAACAAACTAGTCCACGTAAAAGTCCTATAACTTTTTGTGAAAATCATAGCTCTTCAGCCGAGAAATGTATAGAGCTAGAGAACGTCTCATTTCATAACTTAAAGTTTCTTCTTTCAGATAATAATTAAACAAAGGCTAGCAGCTGACTGGTTTAAGTGACATAATGCTTTTGGTATATATCACTTTCGGACAAAGGGGCCCTTAATGGCACGAATTATAGCCAGATGCTTAATTATCATCTGAAAGAAAATTCTTCAAGCTACAAAATGAGACATTCCCCAGCTCTAGACGTTTACCGGCTGAAGAGCTATGACTTTCACAAAACGTAACGAAGCTTACGTTTTTTGATTGGTACGCCTGGACAGGCCGAGAAGTGTATAACTCTTTTAGTTTAATATCCCACACGAGATTTCACATAAAACCATCAAGTAACAGTATCACATAAACATACAACGGTTACCATATTATGGCGTGTACTCAACAACGAACAAACAAATAAGTGAATGATCCTAACTTAACTGCAAGAGACCTGATTTTATAACAATACATATTACATATTTATCCAGCAAGTCAACAAAAGAGTGAAAGACAATAGATAGTATTATCACAACAATTTACAGATAGGTTAACTGGTAAAGTCTAACGGAGAATACAATTTACTATCCAATATAAACGTACTTAAAGAACATATTATCTATGGTAAAAACGTTTGGTGTCATTTATAAATTTTACGAACACTAATTCAATTGTAATTTTCGTCCCATCAAATCAGTAGAAAGAGAAGTGAAAGTTACATATCTAAGATTCTTAGTAAAATGCAAAAATTGACCTCACAGCCCTCCTCCCCTTTCTGAAAAATTCTTAATTTTAGTAAAGTAATCTTTTCCTATGTGGATATATATTGTATGTTTCATAATGTATCGGTAACCATGACTCAGTACGTTAATGAATTTGCTGAGGACTGCTGTTATTTGTTTTGTATACATATCATATGTGATTCTTAACCGTGGATTGTTATGTTTATCGTTTGTATTTTAGGTTATAAACTGAGTCGTTTCTTCTTTTCTCGATAGTCGCCTTCCACCACAGTCATGCCCGTTTATGTCTTATGAACATGAACTATTACATTACATGGAATATTTTATATGTTTAAAAGTGGATTCACAGTAGAGTTTCTTTAACAACACATAGTACTAGCTTTATAAAGATAACAACATACTATTCATAGATTAATTAACTATTATTATCTCTCACAAACTGTTAGAAGAGTTACACATTTTAGCCCCATAGCGGGTTTACACTGAGAAGCTCTTTTTCTTCTTTCTCATCTCTCATTTCCTTCCATTCATCACTGATGAACCATGTATCGATTATTAGTAGTACATCTCTCGTCAAATGTTAAATTTTCTTGAATAAAATGATCGAGTATAATCTTACAACTCTATTCATCAATACAAAATCTAAGCATCAACTAGAACAACTACTATTTCGTCTTATCACCAAACAAACGATAACTGATAAAAAACTAACATGTCTCCACAAGTTAAATGTCTTGCAAGACAATACTTACAGATGAGACTAAGATCTTTGAAGTGCGTTGAAAAATTTGTTCTACATGTTGAGATATAATATAGTGTAAAATTTTTTAGAATCAGAATTCTAAAATTTATCTGCACATTAATTTCATTATCTTCAACTTACATTCTCTTTTTGAACGTTGACATTTAATATGGTTGATATTGAACCGTTGATAAACTATTATCAATAATTTCTGTTCATCACAGATACATTCAATAATTATTTAAAAATTCTTTTTTGTCAAAATTCATTATCGTCTCTGATTTTTAAATTTTAAAGTGATAATATTCGGACGTTTTAATTTTGAGAAGTGTTTTATATCAAGTCTAATTTAGAATATTGATGAATAAATCGGTGACGATTTTCTCATTCGACTAGATATCCCTCGACCAACAGAAATAACTAATTACACATATAAAATGATTAAAATTGATAAATTAAGAATGGAGTTGAACAAGCTCACAGTTTAAATTGACTAAAATAAGATCTATAAACTTTGAATAGTTGATCAAATCTGAAAAAATTAAAGTCACAAATGACTACGTTGGTACCATTTTTTTTCAAATTTATTTTAAATTCAAACATGCATAACGTGCAGTCCATAATGAATTGAATAAAAACAAACAAAAATCGAAGAAGCAATAAAAGAAGCTACACTGTAATCTAAAATGAAAACATTTTTCTCTTTTACACAAAAAATTCATTTGATTCATTTTACTCTTCACACTTTGTGAACTGCAATAGTGGAAATTGTACACCAGATAGTACACCAGAATTGTACATCAAGATGATGAAACTAATGAAATATCATTTCTTTTAACTCTACATGGAAATCATTTAATGCGGTATCGGTACGCTACTATTTTTTGCTTTTTTACATTGTCGAAAACTCTTACTTTTGTCAACACGTGTATTCTATCCACAAAATTCATGTTATATTTAAATCAAATTAATTTTTTACGAATCTGATAACATTTTTAAATATCATATTCAAAGAAGTTGAGTAGAACGAACGAATATCCGTATGAAAATTTAAGATGATTTTTATAAACTAAGATACGATATTTTGTTTAGTTCGTCTTAGACAAAGAATAAAAAAGGTAATGAACTGATGTTTCCGATAATAGAATTACATGATTTTTACATCTATTGAAGTATAAATATATCACAATGGTGTACTCAACAATAAAATTATTTCTTCTCTTTGCATTAAAGAAATTTCTATTTAATTGGTCAACAAACAATTTACTACACTGAAATTTTTCCTATTTGAATTTCAATCGATTGACATTGGGTTGTTGTTGTTTTTCTACGCTGACAACACTAATTGTTAACAATAAAACAATATTTCATTATAAATAAAAATAATCAACTAACAATAATACCTTTTTATCACATTTAAGATTATTTGTACTTTTTATACCATAATTATTGTGCAATCAACAACATGTTAAATTATAGAAAAATGGAGTTTATTCACAGTGACAATATTCTCATCATCGGTGTTCTGACAATGTTACAATTAAAGAATTTGTAATGATGAAAAAATGGTGAACTTACAAAATGTTATTAATTAGAAGAGCTGAAAAGATGTCTTGTTTCTAGAACGAGAGTATTTGAGTCAATCAAGAAATCATCACAATTGTTTCACTTTATAGAAATACATAGAGACAGGTAGATATCTATCTATAGAGCACAGAAAAAATGATTAATTTGTTAGTTTAAACTTTAGTTATTTAAGGAAAAGAAAACAGCAGCGCATATCAAAGTACACATTATAAGAGTTTTGCACTTGTGTTTTTTTTTTCTTACTAATAAAGTTGATTTCTTTTATAGAATAAAATGACGATGTTTTTCGATGATTACTAGACATGATTGAATTATCTAGACAAAAAAATTGTTAAATATAATTAACTATATCTCCTCAACTAAATTTCATCACTACAATTTGATCGTTAATGAAATCGTGTTTAAAACAGATATATATTTTTTTCTTTTTAAATAAAATAATCTAATCTAGTAGGCACTAAATACAATAAAAATGAGACGAATAACTCGACATTTGTTTATAAATTAACTTTTTCTTCAGAATCTTTCTCTCTCTCTGTCTCTTCTAACAATAATAATACATTTTTACATTAATTTCTTGTGAATATTTAATCGTACTAACCTGTCAAACTGTTCAATAAACATTTTACATTTATCTTGTGGTACTTTTCGATGATGTTCTAAATCTTTTTGATTTCCCAGTATGAGTATGGGTATATGTGATGGTACTTTGGGTAATTCACGTTCAATATAATCCCATGTCCATTGTTTACATATATCATAAACAAATATGACACCAGATGTATTCTTATAAACATCTAAAAATTCAGCATCCAATGATAATTCATATGCTTCCTAAATAAAATGGAGATAAAAATTCATTAATTTAAGAGAGAAACGATTTTTGTACATGAAACATAAACAAATCAAATTCGATAATTATTCACTTTTTCCTAATGTATCTAGTTCTTTTGCATATTTTCTTAAGATGATTTGTCACATATTAATTATATGACTGGTATTTGAACATCTAGGAAAATTGTTGTAACGTAATTATTAAGAATTGTCTCGAACTGTGAAACGCCTCATTTCGTAGAGAAATGTTTGCTTTATGTTGAAAGAAAACTTAATTGTGACACAAATATGAGAAATGTATAATAATCACTGGTCACCAGTTAGATATAACTATTCGTGTCTTGCCAACAGTTCGTTAACGAACTCTTCTCCCTTTAACCTTTAATATAAATATATCAAACATTTCTCTACAGAACTAGACGTTTTCCAAGTCGGAGTGATTCTAATAACCACCTAATAACAATTTTCTCCGATACTCCAAAAATAATGAGAAAGAATTGGTCTATAACTGGTCTAACTTTTATCGTGTTTTTTTATCTACATACTTGTGCATCTTGATTCGTTAATTTTAATGGTTTATCTAATTTACGTTTTTTTCGTGATTTATCAACAATATCCCAAACTTCAACTTTCACAATATCATCAAATGATTTATAATTCCAATTGATGTTCGCTACCTAAAATTAGTTTAGATATCTAGAAGAGAAACAAGTGGTTCTAAAAGACTACATACTTTAATTTCATCAGATGGGACATAATCTTCGTGAAATTGATTTCCTTGTAAACGAGACCATAGCGTCGTTTTACCAACATTACATTCACCACGAATAACAACTTTCACTAAAAAGAATAGACGAATAAAATAGACTAAACTAACAATAGAATAAAAAAAGTAACAACAAGTCTATTCTGTTTTCATTGAAAAATGAATACAATTAATCTTAAGAATAATATTACTTTTATAAATAAAAAAGGATATCCGAGCTGTTGCATGCACCTCAATTTCAGTTATTTATAACGATCTAACAAAAGCACATAGGAAAGAGACACTGTACTAGAGTTAACCCTAGATCGCACACAAATGCAGACAAAATGAAAGAAAACTAACCGTTGACTCGACAAACATTCCTGTGTCAAATGCATTAATTTCTTTGGATATACGCTCAGAAGCATAAATACTAGGAAATTGTTAAAATTCTTTGGGTTTTAATATTTGAAGAATTATTTCGTAAGGTGAAAATTTTTAATAAGAATAATAGGACTAAAGTCACCTTTTTTGTTACTTTATACTTATGTTCATGTTTTTACACAGGGTTTTAATATATTCGCTAGAATTTCAAATAGCGCAGAACAAATATTTTCATCAGCAGAAAGCTTTCTTTGATAGTTGGAGCCACTGGCGGATCCAGTCAGCGAGCGATTCACCCTTTAGAGCAAAAAGAATAATTTTTCCCTAGCAGAACTGTCTTAGAAAATTGCGTTTCTATGACGACCGTATGTATCTCATACTTTCCTTAACTAGCGCATGTACCTAAGAAAAATCCTGAATTCATCACTGTATAGGGCTATGTAGCTATATATGCTATTTCAAAACAGTTCAACTTTAATGGTTGAACAAAGATTCCATTTTACAGAAAGTTTTTACAAAATAATATCAATGGTACAACCACGAATTTTTGATAATTGAGCCATATTCGATTAGATCGAAATACCAGACTAGGCCACGCTGTTGGACCAGAAAAGATATTTGAAAAACTTTAGCTTAGAAAATTACAAATTTTTAAATTCTATTAAGCTAAATTAAAATCTCATTCGACCATGAACCATTGTCCCTTCTCCTCCAGCAGTTATACCATTGAATGACACATCGAAATCTCTAAGTATTGAATATTAGGTTCCACTAAGAACTATCGTTTATATAAAATAAACTTATGTACATACTGTTATATTGTACACCTTTCGCATATTTTTTTTGTAAACCTTGACATAATGGCTTAAATGATGAATTTGAAGATTTATTCGTTGCTGTCGAAGATGTGTTATTGTGAGTAGGTGATATTTGAGGAGGTGATTGTTGCGAGTGAGATGATGATGAACTCGTTTGACTAGATGAATCTGGCCCCATTAAACGTTTAATTGCCTGTACAAACGACATTATTATTTAGTATACAATTATCTAAAAGTAAACAGAACTATCAGCATTAATGTATAGGACAAAGGTGAAGAATATAAACTGCACTACTTCGGATTTGGTAAAACGATTTGTTAATAGTGTGTTTATATAAGAAAGTTATCAAAAAGTTGCTTGAGTTATTCTTAAAACCAACAATAATACCATTTGGACGTTATCTCTATTTGTCACTCATTCACAATAAGCTGTACTTATCATCATGTTCCATACGACATGATCAAACGACACCAACAACATCTGAAAACGTGGAAAATCAGCTTAAACTTCAAACTATAAATATCGGAAGATATTTATGATTAAGTGCTAAAAGTTGAAATTCACTATGAGAAATTTTTTGAGATATACGTCAGTAATACATTCACCTTGGGCAAAAAAAGTCGTTTTGTGCTTGTTTTCTAACTGTAAATCGAGTAAATAGAAGAAAAAATTCTTTGTCATACGATATAGTTGTTTTTCAACGACGATTAATAGTTTGACAACAGCTTTTCCACAAGCAATCTCCATGAGAATTTTTTCTAGCGCTCTACAAAAGACGAGAGCTAAAGAAGTTCATACGTTTCTAAATGAAATATTTACCAGAAAAATCACATCGTATAACATGCTTTTCTGCAAGAGATTGAGTACGACAAGGGCACCCTCTGTTCCTCAACGTACACCTCTCATACAAATGATATAGTAAATGGATAAATGAGTAGATGACTCATCTATCGATCACGGAATGCACATAATTTTAGACCAGTGAGTAGAAAGATAAAATACTCTATGTATGTTCGAAATATCAATCACCTATGCAATTCCAACTGGTATTATACGGAGGAAGAAACAAGGCACTAAAAAAATATATTAAATAATGCTTGATTTTTACTATTACTTCTCATTCCTTACGCAAACCAGTAATTCGATTATATAATAGATCGATGACCGGTTAAAAGATGACTTCTGGTGATGATCTGGACGTTGGTCAATTTTCGGATTTTGAAATTTTTCGATTTGAAAGTTCTCAAGATATCCCAATATTTCTTAAGGGTATTTCCTCCCTCTTTTTTACCTTATTGGATGATGTGGATTTAAACGTCCGATATCAGAGATGGGAGATTGGAAAAGAAAACTGATAACATAATGGTGTTTAATGTTATTATATTAACAAGGCCTTAACCTCGATCGAAATATTGTCAATAAGATAACATTCATCATCGATGTATTATTAACTGATTCGACTGTCACTGTTCCACAGATGGTTTCTTTTCATTTTTCGATTATATTTTGTAGATAAATATTCAAGATTAACATGTCAGCTATTTCGGCTCATAATGGTATGTATTTACGAAAAAACTATCACCATCATCGTATGTTTTGAATTAGACATAGTGCAATACATCAAAAAGTATTCCTTTTAATGCTTAAGAAGGCTCTATAAGGTTTTACGATTAAACATATGCATCTTCATTTCTTCGAAGAACAGAACAGTAAATAAATCCTAGTCCTGTTTTATTTTGATGATTTCAAGATGAAGAAAGTATCAAATCAGCAAATAAAAAGAAGCCAACTAAGGTTTACATTTTGTAGCAAAAGTATAGATTCTCTTTTGGAATACGCTTGTGACGCTAGCGAAAATACAAAAGAAAATTTAATCTCTCTGCAGCAACAAATACGCTGTCTATTCTTTGTTAATGAGCTGTTCAAATAGCATTTCAGTCAGTTTGTTGACTAAAAATAATCTAATTTAAGGAAGACAAAATTAAAAATGCCTTTTAAACTGTCAGCAGCTGTTTTCTGTCAGTTTGAGAACATTGACAGTCATACGTTATTCTTTATTCATATTTTCAATTATAATATACATGAGTGAGCAGCTTCTAAATTAAAAAAGATTCTAGAGAGCTAATATCTCTGATCAATGATTGATTAAGAAGTGGTGTATCTTCATCTGAGAAGTCAGTCTTCTGGATCTTCTTTAGTTCTCACTAACATGAGTTTTTAGTCTTCATCGAATGTTGTGGTCGTCTACAATCTACAAATCTGTAACAATATGTGTAATAATTGATTTTTATTTACATTGGAGGAAAAAATAATAGATTGAAAAACTGAAATCAATGATCTAATAGCGTTATTTAATAGAAAATTATACTCAACTTTTTTTTAATTACCGATATTCATCTTTTAAACCAGAGATTAAACTTTAATTTGTACTTTTTGTATATTCGACAGAGAACTTAAATCTTGAAGAATGTATATTTTCGCTAGAGAATGCATACATTGGTATTTTTTCCTTAAAATAAACATTCTATGTAGTGAGACAGAAAACAATTGCTGAAATGATCTTACGCATAGAAGGCGGAGACTTTTTAAGAATTTTTCTTGATAATAATTTTATTCGACTTGGTTCGGTGATTAATAACTTTAGATAATAAACAACTATTGTAAGAATTTTTTTTTATGGATTTGCTCATAGACTAGTAAAATAATAGACAGAGAGCAGCAGTTCAGTTGTATTTTTCGATATGAACCGTGCATAAGTAAAATACAGTCATTAACTCACGTTTATACGCACATCTCATTTCAAGCTGATTTCTTGCAAATCTGTTTGTTGTTTCATGTTGTTACCAGGTGATCATTGCACTCAGAATTTCAAGAACCTTCGATGAAATGTGCGTGTAAACGTAATCTTAAACTGTTTACCGTGGGCATAATTCTGAGATCTTTTACTGTAGTAGTATGTCATTACTTTATTTTAAAATGTAAAAGGAGGATGAAGGAAAGAAATCAAATAAGGATTAATACGATTTGTGTTTTTTCATTCAGGTGTTACATGTGATTGTTGTATGAAATCAAATTTTTCCGATCGACGATATAAGTGTTTAGAATGCTTAAATTATGATCAATGTGGCCAATGTAAAGACAACGACGCAAAAACGCAACAACATGAAACGACACATCCAATGCAATGTATATGTACACAACAGTTGAAAGGTGAGAGAACATGCTGACTGCGGTCTTTCTTAGATTCTAGATAAAGTAGCAAGTATGTAGTCATCAACTTCGATTATCGAAAAGTGTTTTTGTTTACCTTTTTCCTTTTTTCAACAGCATTTTTGTTTATTCTATTTAGATTTATTTTATATTGGTGAAAGCTCACTACGTGTTGTCACTTCATTGACGTGTCCTTATTGCGGTGATGGTGGATTTTTAACGTATGATTTAATACAACATCTATTAAATGCGCATTCAGAAGAGAATAGGCAGGTAGTGGTATTTAGAAAGAGAGAAGACAACATCGTGATGCATATCACTCAAAACTACCGAGAAGTAGTTAAAATTTGCTGGTGCTGTGAGAATGCTTTGTACACATTTCATTCAATCGAGATGGACTTGTTTGGAAAAGCTGCGTCATTACATTTATTTACAATGTTTTATAGTCAACATTAATTTGGTCTTAGCGTAGAGTTATCACATTCTTTCAAAGGCACGCTGAATAGATTTATATTTTCCTATACACATTGTACAAATCTCTAACAATGTTGAGCGGAATGATTTTCTGCTCTCAAATGTGCATTCACACTCTTAACTGTATTTGTTATTTTTACGGTGTTTAGATTTGCCCAATATGCGTTCTCTCTCCATCAGCAGATCCAAATTATCGCACATCTTCTCTAATAGCGCATATTCTAAGTGCACATGAATATGAATCAACATCTTCGACTCAGTCTCAGCCAGCAATATCCCTTTCACTCGAACAACAACAACAAGAGCAACGACAACGGGTCACTTCGCGCACCTTGCAACCACTTAAACAAGTAGCAATGACGGCAACCATATCCTTTTTTGGTTTTGGTTTTGGTTTTTGTATTTTTACTCAAGTGTGCTTGCTGAACACATTTTCTGTCTTATCCTTAACCATATATTGTTTCATGCAATAATTATTTTTACGGTCTTCAAACAGCTCGTCGAGATGATACTTCTAGTCGAAATCGTTATTATCCAACCTCTCGTGGTAGTGCAGTTCGTGGATTATCGGGCAGATATCATGAATCAACTATGGTGCAAAATGTTGATATTCAAGAAGATGAAATATTTGAGGAAGATCTTTATCAGCAGCAAAGACGAGCAGCAGAAAATTCGAAGAATACAGTTAGGAGAAGTAAGCTGATTGTGTTCATTTTCAAGCACATAGTAGTCCATAATTAAAACAGTCTTAACGTTAATAATACTCTCTAGTGTGGGAAGTGTTTTTATTCGGTTTATGTTTCACTGCGACTGAAAATTGTTCATACAAAAACATAAAATTCATGCTTATTTTTTTCGATTTATGTCATTTTAGATGGTGGTGCTCTTGCTCCTCCAGCATTTCGTCCAGTAACACAAATAAATTCGTCATCAGTTGCAGCTTCAAATTCATCTTACAATTATTTGAATCGATATGCATTTACAGATGAATATGCATTCGACAAGTCACAAAGACAAGAAAATATATCAGGTAGAATATAGGCACTTGATAAATAGTTTTTTATTTACTTTTCCATCAAACAATTCTTATTTTCGACTTTGAGTTATTTTATGTTTTTCTATGTGGAACCAAAAGCCGTTTTTTTGATTGATTATTATAACACAATGAACATGTATAGGTTGTGAATAATATTTTCGATTTTAGCATCGATTTACATTTGCATCTGTTTGAATTTGTTCTTTCGAACCACTGATGTTAAAATGTTGACTCCTCCTATTCTGGTTAAATTTTGATTCAGAGACATAGATTTATGAGAAGATAAATTTTATTTTTTTAAGATATACAGAAGGTAGACAAAATATAACGAAACGAATATAGATTATGATCTCAGCCAACTTTCAGAAAATATAGAACATCACATTTGTAAATTATGCGAATAATTTCAACTCGAAATATTGGGTGTATTGTAATTTCAGATTTTTAAAATTCAGAAACCTAAAGAGATCGATCAGTCAAAAGATAGGAAATTTTTTAATTTCAAAGAAGAATGTAATTTAAGATATTTGTATAAGGTTCATATGTGTATAGTAATATTTGCTTTCTTATTTATGTTGATTTAGATGTAATATCATCACAATTAGAAACTGTTTTGCCTACAACTCATATTTCACATCCGTCAACATCAGTGACTACAACTGCACCGTCTGTTACCGCTGTTTTACCAACGCAGTCTCATTTGAATGAAAGTTTGCTACACTCATCAAATCTGTTTCGCACTCCAAGAGTTAAAGAAGACATACAACGCTTTACACAACAGATTGAACAAAACAAAGCAATGATACGAATAAAGTAAGGATAGCTCTCGTTTGATAGTAGAACAACTAAATACTACAACTAATATAGAATACTGTCCTAATAAGTTTTTTTTATATCGTTATTGATTGTAAACTTCGGGCATAAGACTTACAGTCACTGGATAAATTCGACTAAACGTTTTTTCTATTTTAGATCCGAATTGCTGAATCAACATTTTGCACGTGTTAATTCTTATCCTTCTCATCGTCAGCAATCTGTAGCTTGGAGTCAACAGTCTCAATCAGCAGCACTAACAGTTCTTGCTCAAGCTCAACTTTTACATCAACAACAAATAGCAGCCACGGATATTTATTCTCAACGTGTATATACACCAGAGGTGCAAAGAGTAGTACAGAACAGTATGCAAATACATCGATCGATTCCCGTTAAAAAATCAACAAAAATAATAAATAATAATAATCAAAATGAAAAAGATCAACGATCACTTTTAGGAAGGTAAGTTAGATTTGTTATTTAAACATTATGTTGTAACATATAAAAATAGCACAGTACATTGAATGTACTGCTTCTACAATTTATTCTGTAATTGTTGTCCATTAGTAGTGAAAATTAAGATAATGTATGATATTATTGTCTTTTAGAATTTTGTTGGCTTCAGATGATTGTGATGTAAAACAACGTGACTTTCAACATACAAAATTATCGTCTCACGTCAATTTTATTCAAAATGTTCTAATTAGTTCATTTAAATCACCAGTAGAAGGAAAAGAGAATGAATAGCTACAATAGAAATATTTAGTCAATAGAACAGTGATAAGAAAATGATATATATATATATGTATATATATACAGGGTTGTGCATAACCTTTTGCTAGGGGAATACAGCTCCTACGACAAATGATATAAAATGAATTATATACCAAATGAAAGCTCATCGAAAACGCGATTATCGAGTATAACTGGTAATTCATAGGTTGATTATTAGCTATAGAATTATGGAAGTTTCTAGCGGGTACGGAAAAACTGAAAACTTTGTATTTTTGGTATTTTTTTCGACTTGGACTTTTTTCTTCTGCTATCATTTTCGTAAAAAGTGTAGCAAAAGTGAGCACTCGGTTCTTTTTGTACTTTTGAATATGTTCTCTTTCTCGTGACCTGTAAAAAAAGTTTTAAAACAGATGGTGTGCTGGAGAACGAAATTTCAAAAATGTCTCCCCGTTTTCAACAATGTGCCCAAACATAAGATGATCGAAATTTTGATTTTTCAGTTAGTAGTGAAGAGCAATCATTTTTGATCAAAATAAAACAAATCCGATCGAAAAAGCTTTTGTTCTAATGAAGTTATGGGATTTTTACTGAAAGCATCACTCAGAATTGACGCACCCGCTAGAAACTTTCATAATTCTATAGCTCATAATCAACCTATAGATTACCAGTTATACTCGATAATCCCGTTTTCGATGAGCTTTCATTTGGTAAATAATTCATTTTTATATCATTTGTCGTTGGAGCTGCACCCTCCTAGCAAAAGGTTATGCACAATCCTTTATATATGTTACAGTGGAATTGGAAACTAGTAGAATTTAAAATTCCTATCTTCACTAGTACAGATTGAAATTTTGATTTTCACTAGTAAAATTTTAAATTCTTACTGTAACGTATACTCAGGACATCATTGAGAATGATCAATCACAGTGATATTATTGTTTTTTATATGCTTATTATTTTATAGTGTACTATTGATCTTTCTCTCACTCTTTGCTTCTCTCTCACCTTTGCGTTCTTTTATGTTTTCTGCAACTTCATTTTTATCTCTTCGTTTAATGTCATTTATCTGTTTTTGTGATTTGCACGCTAAAAGCTAGAAAATAAACAGGGTCATATTAATAAATAGAAATCTCTCAAATGGATAAACCAGAAGCAATTGATCATGCTAAAAATTGTGGCAATACTTCTTTTCAAAGAAAAGTTTTTGAGTGCGCTCTCATTTAAGTGCATCTTACTTTAGAGCGTTTTCATTCTTGAAAATATTTTGAAAGTTTTGAATCGTTTCTGTCATCACTGTTTGTTATTAATTTTTAGAGTGGCTAGTAGGCTTTTATTTTAATTTCAAAAATAATCTAGCTTACAATATTTTCGAACAGCTTCATCATCAACATACTCTTGTTGCGAACCGATATTTTGATTAAGATATAATGTCTGATTGAAATCGAAAGGTTTATTACCTGAGCTTTGAACTTGTAAGAAGTGTTGATATAAGGTTTATTCTGTCAGAACACAAGCGGAAAAATATTCTATTATAGTGCTCTAAACTAAACTGTTCTCCGTATTCAACTTTCCGTATTTATCCGGAATAACAAGGTTTCGTGACTGAAAACAGAACATTAGACGATGTAAAAAGAGACGGTGACTGCTATACGAGTTCTGTTGGGTAATTCTTTCGATACTGTCCCACACTTTACATGAAGGTCTGCCGCAAAAATCGCGACATATGTCATTTGAAAGAGCATTTAATTCTGAATGCGTCATTTAAAAAATTTTAAAACATTGGTATAGGGTTTTTGGGGATGTTCGACATTTGGAGATTTTATAGGTTCCAGGACGCAATTCATACTTAATTATCTCAGAAAAAACAAAAGCGACAAACCTGAACGCTTTAAGATATAGACTAAAGACATCAAGGGCTAAAATGATTCATTTCTCTACTGCACTTGTTCTAAGATGGTGACAATAATAACAATCCGTCGTATTAAATGCGTTTTTCACCATCAAATCGAACTCTAAACTCAAAAGTAGCATGTGTATCAGATTCCTCGTCGTTAGTTCTATCTAGAAACGTAGTTTTTAATTGTCCACATCGCTCCTGTAAGTTTGCTGAAAGTTTTTTTTCATAAGCATTACGGCACTTATTTGTTTTTTGATGGTCCCCCGAGCTATTTTTAACTAGGTTTTTCCCATTTTTGTTGACCCTAGTGCACATTTTCGGACTCTACACGTTTTCAACCATATGAATAACCGAGATCCCAATACTTTATCTCCAGTTTCTGAGATACGGGTGTTTGACGTTCCGAATTTTCCAGAAAACGTATCGACTGCAAAGTACATCGAAAATTTTTTAAACCGTTAGACAGAACGTTCATTTCTGTACAAAATGACATATTTTCTACGTTTTTAAGTTAAAGATGATCTAATCAACGCAGAATTGTTGTACAACAACACCAGTGAAATCACGCATCTTTTAGCCGTTAATGCGCTCTTTTCGAGTCTTTGATGCGATTTCATTTGGCTAAACAATGTAAACGTGGAAAATATGTCATTTTGTACAGAAGTGAACGTTCTGTCTAATGGTATGTTTAAAAAAATTTTCGATGTACTTTGCAGTTGATACGTTTTCTGGAAAATCCGGAATTTCAAACACCCGTATCTCAGAAACTGGAGATAAAGTATTGGGATCTCGGTTGATTCATATGGTTGAAAACGTGTAGAGTCCGAAAATGTGCATTAGGGTCAACAAAAATGGGAAAAACGTAGTTAAAAATAGCTTGGGGACAACTATCAAAAGAATTACCCGTTGAACACATATTAATAGAAAAGTTCTTCGTTTACAGATACATCTGCTGTATTTGAATTATCAAACAAAAGAGTAAACACATGTCTACGTTCACATACCGTATGTGAACGTAGACATGTGTTTACTCTCCTTTTGTTTGAAATTCCATACGCTGCTTTTTAAGTACCTAGTCAAGGCATCATTGACAGACAGACGTAGACATAGACATTTATTTGACAACAAAAAAGTAAAAAGAACCAATACAATAAACTAAAATCAAAAGAGGTTGTTGCAGGAGAAAAAAACAGAAAAAGCGCATACTGCCCTTATTAGACTATGACCCTTCTAATTTCGACAAAGAAAATAAACAAAAAGAACGAGAGAAAGATAAAGAATTAAAGCTCTAAGAAGTTCTTTAGTCTGTGCTTGAACAAGCTTATGCTGTTAGCTGTAACCACGTGCTCTGGTAAGCCATTCCACTCAATTGCCGTTCTGTGAAAAAAGGAATACAGGGCGGTATAGGTCTTGAACATATCAGCCACCCTAACTGCTCTAGAATGGTTTAGCCTGCCAGAATGCCTACTGAATAAGACTGAGATTCGAAAGAATGGAATGATTGTGGAGAATCTTATAAAAATGAAGCAATCTGAAGTAATTACGTCTTTTATATAGATCTGGTAAATTTAATTTCTCTATTAATTTAGAAACAGAGCCATCAAACTTTTTAAATATAATTCGCGCAGCCAATTTAACAATAGAGTCAATGCGAGAATTATGATAAGGAAATTTAGTGTCGTAAACAACCGAACAATAGTCTAATTTACTTAGAATGCATGCCTTGAAAACAGTTAACCTCACCAGGATCGGTGCATCCTTGAAAGTACGGTACATGGCACCTAATCTTCTACGGCAAGCCAGAATAAGATCCTCAATATGATCTCCCCAATGTAAATTAGATCCTCAAATAGTAGCTGCTAACGACAGTCGAGTAAAGCCTCACTACCATAATCGAAAAAGTGCAAAAATCAACAGATGCGTGAGCGCATTTTCCATCAAAACATCTGATATTTCATGATATAATTGGTAATTTTTTGAAAATGTCAGAAATGATAGTAACAGTAGTGATCATAGTCATTTCTCGTTGACACCGAATCCACCCGCTGCCGCTTTTTGCGTTTTTGACCCTTTCTTTCCCGATGATATTTATAAATATCATTTTTTGATTATTACATCCTGTGATGTATAAATTATACGGCAATCAATTTTAAATCCGCCTGAAGCTTATTAATTATATATTTCAAATTAATAATCGAGAGTTAGTTAAACATTCTTTTCGATATTTAAGGAAATACACAAGAGCATGCTATAAAAAATACATCAAAGTCACATTTTATTCAAACTGTTGTTATGCAGATAAGGATCACTAAATTGACGTTTTCTGAGTGAATTTCGTTCCGAACCTTTAGACTTCATCATGGGGAAGAACAGATTACTTTGTTTCTCTTGAGATTTCTTGAAAACGATCTGTCCTATTTCCAGAAAATTCATTACTTTTTTTGTTGATAGAAATTTGAAAAGTTTTACAGATTTATACATAGTTCTGTAGAATTCTGTAATATACTGTATTTTCCCGCTCAATCTTAGAATGATATAGAATTCTCTACATTACTTCGTAGCACAAAAGTCTGTTCTTTACTCTTATTATGATATGAAATTCTGAAATATATAGCTAGATTTTATTCTGAAAAAAAAAATTTCGTAAAATCTTTGAAATATAAGAACATTGATACTCCTGCAAATTTATATTAAGTATAATTTGCGTTACACGCCTATGACAAAAATAAATTAGAGTTCAAGTGGACATAAACTGATTGTACAATTTGCCGCTTTTCTGGTATATTTTGAGTTGATTGTTGTAACATATTTTTCTAAATATTGCCAATTAATTGGACAGATGGGAACAGGAACTATTTCATATTTCAGTGGAACAGTATTACGACTAACATTCGATAGATTCGTTTCAAATGAACAACGTTCAGCTAAAATAAGTCATTAGATGTCTGTGTCCTCGTTAAAAAAACTTTATAATCAAAAACGTTGTCACTTCACTGTTAATAACGATATACCAGATATTATTAACCCTTACCCGAGTATGGTGTTGCATTTAATTCACATTTTGCTCCTTGATGATTTTTCTTACATAAACAATACAAATCGAATAACGGTGGCATTCCCACGGCAATACATGTTCCTCCATTGTAACATTGCAACACATTGCATGATTTTGGCTGATTCAAATAATGTTCACATTTGAGGCCATCATATTGATTGTTACATAAACATTTTGGCTCATCATTGACCATCACACATGTGCCGCCATTTAAACATTTGTAAGATAAACATGGAAAATGGATTAGACTAATAGCATATTGACAACGAAAACCATAATACCATTGAGAACATTGACAAGAAAAGCCGTTTACAAGTTCAATACACGTACCTAGAATATATAAATAATCTTTTGAAATGATAGACCTTCTCTTTGAGATAATCTTTAGATAAGGAAGAAGAGTGACGTGGAATTATTTTAAAATATCTTACCTCCATTTAGACATGCTTCTTGCTCACAATCTTTAATGTCAATGTCACACTGTTTTCCCGTAATACCAGGATCACATTTACATTCCATTTGCTCACATTTTCCATATGCACATGTCATATTATTGCATAGGCCACTTTTATTTGTTTGTTGTTGACCTACAAACAATAAAAATAGTTTGCCAAAAAAAATCTTACGCCAGTGTAGATTATGTAATTACCAGTGATATGTACAAGTAAAGCAGCTGTGATAAGAAATATTGTACATAACATTTGTCTATCCGAAAATACACAGAAGAAAAGGAAACGGTCAAAATATGACTCCTTGTATGTGAGTTATTTTCATACGAAAGGTGTAATACTAGTTTTTCCAGTCATAAAATCTTATAGGTTTAGCAATCATTAATCTATAATTGTAAAAATAAGAAGATCAATCAGAATGGACAGTAATCAATGATTCTTCTACTAACAACGACACTCGTCAATATTATCTCAAAAAACTATGCAAACAATGTTTTTTCTCTTTATATACAAATTTTTTTCTATTGTTTTTATTATAGACTACAAACTGTTCTCTTGTTTTACGCGTACGTGATTATATTTGTTAAAAATTTCACTTTTTTTATTAACAATAAACTTAGTAGCCGATGCAAAATCTCTCTGATGACGATGTTGGAAGCATATACGGCATGCTCAAAAAATATATTTCTCTTTCTTCTTTACAAGAGAATATTTGTTCCCAAATCACTAAAAAAGACGAATTATGTTTTTCCCTTTTGATCCTTAGGATATTAAGTATATTAATTTTCAGATAGTTTGATTTATCGATGAAATCCAAGAAGGTGAATATGTAGTCTCAACATTGTTCAATTAAGGAATTGCTTTTGTTTCGGCGTTAACAAATAGATTTTGTATATGAACCCCTGCAAATGGTATTGCTGCGAGAGATCGATTGAAACTTTTTGATCGACTCGAAAAATTTTGAGTATTCAACGATAGACTACGTAGCACGAATATGAAAAATCCACAAAATCTCGACACATCCGATCGCCACCTTAGTGAATGTACTCGAGTGTGAGTACTCAAAGTCGTACTCTGCTGAAAAATGTCCCGAGTACTGTGGGTACGACTTTAAGTACTCATGCTTGGATATTGTTGAGTACTCATACAACTTTTGACAAAATACTCATTAGTATTGTTCATCTGATGTTTTCATATAGAAGAGTGATCTCAGGCAGTCAGAGTAGGACTACAAGTCTAGTCATAGTTGAGTCCATCCCTGACTACATACAGAGAGACCAATGAGGAAATAATTATATAAATATTCTATGTTTCTTCACTAAATTCTACATTCTTTATAAATTTCAGTTTAGCAAAATAAAACGGTGAATGAATATTTTCTGAGTACTGACATGACTAACTGAGTACTCACTGAGTAACAACACTCAAAAATTGTTAGTATTACTAATATGAGTACTCATGGACGAATTATGAGTAAAGTCGTACCCATCGTATGAGTACTTTCACTAGGATTGTATTTTTAAAACAAACAAATTGAAGGGAGAAAGTGTCACAACATCGGTCGCTAAGTTGTTTCAGTCTTTCATTGTCCGAATTGACGAAGAGACGAAGTTGCCACTTATGATACGAGCAGTAAGACGTTGAAGTGGATTTAAGGGCTCTAAATGGGTAGAATATGAGTTATCATAGACAATTGCTCCATACTCAACGACAGATCTTACACAAGTCTCAAAGAGATGTTTTTTCAATTTGGCAGGGACATCTCAAAAGTCCGACGTATCACATTCAACATTCGTCTGCATTTCATCTCGACTTTCGATGTGACTAGCCCATTTTAAGTCATGAGAAATGTAGAACCCGAGCAACTTGATTTCACTCACCCGCTCAAGGGGAGTTTCTTCTAACTTGACAATAGCTGGCGATTGAAAACTAGGCATACGGTCGAAAATCATCCACTGACACTTATCAATATTCAAGTTGACAAGCATCTTTTTACACCAAGTGTGAATGCTAGTTACTTTGGCTCGAAAGGAATCTAGGCTATGATCAAACGGGAGAGATACGGCACAAAAGAGATCATCGGCAAAGTGGATAATAGGGTAGCAGGCTTGAAGTATTCTGCAGTGTCATTTAGGAATATCAAAAAGTGCAAGGGGCCCTGATTCGATCCTTGCGGAACGCCATATGTTACCAATATTGCTTGTTAATCATTAAGATACGAACCAAACCAGTCGAAAAGTTTCGCATCGATACCTGTCGAATTTAATATTTGAAAGCAGAAGTTGGTGAGGAACTCTATCAAAAGCTGTCATAAATCCAAATGCAACTCCAGGCATTTTTACATCCTTATTTGCGAGAGACGAAAGGCGGCTGACGAGAAAATTGAGTGCATCGACAGTGGATGAATTTGCTCGAAAGCCAAATTGCTGTTTGTTAATTCGTTTTATCTCATTATTTATATCCTTAATTTAATACTTTAAGCTTGAAATAATAAGAATAATAATGCCAAAGTGAAGAAGAAGTGTAAAAAAGAAAAATAGAAAGGCCTTAAACACTTTTCCTGATAAATTATATCTTGCATTCTTTTGATCCGTCCTACAGCTCTTGTATAAATTTAATACAGGTATACTAAGAATTTACTCCTTATTTCTTTTCTCAAGTGTTTAATGCTCCCATCTTTTAAAGGTCTGATATTCACAAGCTCTTGACAAAGTGGCCCTATTATTCTTATTATTATTTCAAGATTACAGTATTAAATAAACGATATAATTAATGAGCTAAAACGGATAAAGCATCTGTTTCTCTTCTCTCGTTTTCTGATTCGAAATCAACAACATCCGAGAAAAACAAAGGAGAAAAATCTTTTCATTTGTTCGCCACTAAATGACTGCGACCAAATGATCTGCGATGAATTGACCGATCATTGGAAATATTAGTAAGAATAATTTGTAAGGGGTACTGAGAGTTGATCAATTTTCACGTTTTTTTGCAGAAGCAGCCGTCAGACTTTGTTTTTGATCTTGATTAAAATTGTACTAGATCTCGCAGTTTAGGAAGAAGATCACTGTAACGCTAGTCAATGCTCTATGGAATTATCCAAAGTATTTTAACATATAAAAGTTGTTGTTTCACATCAAACAATTAAGTGAATATTTATGGGGACTGAATAAATATAGGAAAAAAAAATATTCTTGAGACAACATTCTTAAAATCTTGACAACATTAAAAGCATAATAAAAGTGTTATTTAGCTAAATAATAACAAGCAATAAGAATCGAGCAATATTTACATGAATAAAAATGAAGATTGTTAAAAATATGCTCATAAGTGAGAGTCTTGTTTAAACGAATAAAAAGATTAAAATATTTACCTCTAAAAGTCAGAAAAAGATTAAACTTTCCGGCTTCAAAGCTAAAAACAAGATTTTGTGTTCGATAATCGTACTAGACAGACGAACACAACACAATTGGCTCAATTAGTATGAGATATAAAGTATAGAAAACTATCAACAATAGAAATAACATCAACAAAGAGTTAATATTTTTGTCCACTTTTAGAGTATATCGTTGGATATAGTCGTTTTTGTCTTAAAGTATGTACTTGTGGTGTGGTGGATGTTGATACATTTGTTGTTTTGTCTTAGTATTATTCTCGACAGTTGTAATTTTAGAATATTTCTAAAAACTCTACTTACTAGTGAATTCAAATAGAACATTTTACAATAATTCATATGCCATAATCAATTTCCTAAATAAATCAATGTACACGTGATCATTGTTATCTGCGTATTTTATATATGCCGTATAAATTTACCACTATATAGGGAATATTCAACAAAATGGTAACAATTGCCTGAGTAAGTAACATTAGGATGAGTTCAAAATTATATTTACTAATAAAGGCACTATTATGTAATCGACCAAACGATCGTTGACGACTCAGTTTAATATTGCATTTAATTAGGAGACCAAATATTGTTAATATAATTGGTACAATTTCACTTTATCAGTATGAATAATACTGATAGTCGTACGCATTGTAATAATGTTTTATTTAGCTAATGAATAGCATTTGCTTTTTTTATGTTCATTGTACATATATATATTATTTGATACAATAGTCACCCTTATTTGTTTTTTATTATGATTCTTGTATTATATGACCAATACGTACAACACTTAACACTCGTTTACTGTAATTATTGTTGTAAAATAACACACGAATGTAAAAAAATCATCATATTGTTTTTACAGAGCAATACATATGCCAAAAAAACAAGTGTCATCGCGTTAAGTTGATTAAAACCGATCCCTCGTGTAAATAAAGAGCCGGTTTGAAAAATAACGCTATTATAGTGGCGATCATACAAAGATATATGAGACCCTAAGGAAAAGAAAAGCAATTTTTGAACTTCGGCTAGGTTGGATTTGTAGGGTTATGCTTCCGCTTGTGATAAAGAAGAGATTTACTGTGATGAGTGGTACAGATGAATATATTTTGGTCAGACGAACTAGCCTCTCGAAATCGGGAGAAACAAACCATGAGTTTCATCTTTGATGTCTTTTTATTGGTGTCAGAGCCAGTTTAAACACCATTCAAAAGAGCAGATATTTTTGAGCTTTACTACGTGTAGAAGTGATTAATACAGAAGACTGCTCAAGTTTTATAAACAAAATAAATTTTTGTGGACTTAAAGTGTTGCGTTTCGAGCTTATCAAAAATGACATTTATAATTTGGTAATCAAACGCTATTATTGCACTAATCATAGTTATAGGCTTTAACATGGGTTAGTGGTATGGTTTTTACTATAATAGCTCATTGATTGCAGCTAATATACTATAATATAGAACACAATTCTCTTTCTCCTTAATTAATTAAAAGTAATAACTCCTTATTTCTATTCTCTTATTTCCCCTCGCTTATTTATATCGATCTATCACTATCATCTGCTTTAGATCGAGAAAGCTTTCTTGTATTGCAAATGAATTCTTTTTTAAGATCGATCAATTAAAACTAACAGTTACGCCTGTCCACTTGGGGATCTGTTTTCCACTCGTACACCAAAGGAAACTTCTGATCTGGATGAAATTTCAGCTTAAACACTTGTTTTTCTCTCAGTTACACATCGCCATTTACAAGATTTCTACTATATTTCACGAGCTACAAGATGCGATCAATCCAAAAAGACTTGTGCTAGAAAATAGCTGATATAAAATCTATTTGATTTATTTTCTAATTCAAAAATGCTCGACGTTTGCTTCAATCGGACAAAAGAATTTCTGCTGGTCACCGAGAAAGAAAAACCTAGCGATAAATCAAAACAATTATGAGGTGTGTTTACTTTTTTTCTACAAATTCGAGTGCTATGTTACTGAAAAAGATGCAAAGGAACTGACATTGTTGAAGAAACTGAATAGAAACTGACACTAAAAAATCGATTATCTTTATTTCTATATAATTTCCGTTTCACATGTTGATAAATCAGGCGAGCGATGTAAGATAGGCAATTTGCACAAAACTATGCATAAGCGAACTTGAAACAAGGGTACGTTAGACGTCATTGAAATTGATATGGATTGTACCATATTTTACTTTATAATTCAATTCTGTTTAGTTTTATTAAGTATTATATCTGATTTGAACTGACTGCAAAGGCTGTATATCAGATTAAATTAGCAAAAATCCAGTCTTTGCATCTGTACTGAATAAACAATCGACGTTTCCTTACATAATTTTGTTTATCTTAATATTTTTGAACTAATCAGATTCATCGGATTGTATATCAAAACCAGTTGCGTACATCAAATTGATCCTTAAAGTAGAGAATATACATTTAAGAACTTTTTCAGTCACTGTTAAATTTCACTTTCATCAGTCTCAGTTTTGATTAGATGAATACAAGCATTTTCATGATTTTTCATGTTTTCCGATTCTTTCTACACTGAAATATTCCATTTTTAAAATTTTAAAACCAAAGCTTTTTCGCTAGAAAGTTTGAGTCAATTATATTCTGTCACTATGTATGCTATTCTATAACTATTCTTGCAATAGTGATAAAAACCTCATAATATCCCTTTCCAACCAGATGTTGCCAAATGGCAACATCCGGTTGGAACATTGAGTCAGTATTTGTGGGGATTGACTGATTGTGGAAGTATATATCTTTTTTTAAAAGTGAATAATTATCTTTATACATCGTGATGTGTTTGCATGTATTCGAGAACAAAAATATTCTTTTTCCTTGCGAGTACTTAGATCCGCACATAGAGTCATAGAAGAGTGTTGAAATCATAAAAACTTGTTTGTTCCTTGCCCGAAGATTTAATGTTAAGAGTAACTAGTGACTAACTTTGCTTAGTAGAACTGCTATATATAGCACTGCTAACATGGCATATTCAACACTTCTTAACAGTAAATCTGCACTTATTGCCATTCAGCAACATTTGGCCATAAAGGGACAAAAATTTTGTAAAATTCATTTTCTGCTGCAGCTGTCAGATGTGTCCAAGTGAATATAGTGAAGAAGAAGTTGGTTATTTTGCAAAAATGTTGTCCGATTGTTGCCAAATGGCAACATCAGGCCACTAGAACACTAAATATTTCTAGGATTCGAAAAATAAACTTTTGTTATATCAGTGATCAAGGTATATCGAATATACTACAAACGAAATTTTTTGCAATTCTGGTTTGGTAGACGGCTGAAAAGGGATATATAAGGTTCGTAATGGGTTATACAATGACGGTCTGAACACTAATGGTTGCTTTATCGTTGAGTAACTGACGCACGGCATTGTGATCGAAATTTAATTTTGTTCTACATATCACCGGATCGAAAATGTTTAAAAGTTTGCTCAGTCAAAACCGTTTGCAGATTCGTCTTCTCCATAGTCACTCATCTGATACGCGAAGAAAATACCCCAGTGAATGAATGCACTGAGTGGAAGGTACTCGAACAGGTATCTTCCGATCGATAATGTCCCAAGTAACCTAGAAATTTTTCCCTATTTGGATATCTTATGATACTTTTCAGGTACCTGTCCAAGTAATCTGGTAAAGTATATTTCGGCATTTGACTTCCTAAAATCTCAACACGAGCAAATATCTTTGCATTCAAATCTCTATACAGCCACGAGAACTTATTTTAAGCCTAAGTGAATAAAAAGGTATTTACTTAGATACTGGAATTGAAATTTGAATGCAAAGATATTTACTGGTGTTGAGAGTTATTGATCCTTTGTCATACACCGACATTCTGTATAAGCAACGAAAAGTTTTAGATGTCCAAATTCGGTGTAAAAATACAATTAAAAACAAAAATACGATGACAAAATTTTCGGTTGTTCCATTTTTCGCACTATGACTGATAATGAGTGCAACCGGTAAGCTACTCTTTTCATAAAATAAAACGTCGACTGTGCAGTTAAATTGTATTTATTTTCCACTTCTGTCTATGTCTATAATATAGAAGCTCGTTATGGTCGACGTCAACTTCGCAGCGACGATCGTTTCACTCCACCAGTGAAATATGAGGAA